>BPLQ01011787.1:0-52201 GCA_021605075.1 Caerostris darwini
ATTATTTCGTACACAAAATGGAAAAGTTCATTTTCTCCATCAACTATGTGGAATCCAGAATTTCATAACTATCTATTCGCCCCATTTAATCAAAGTGGCCGAGGGTAAACTGTGGCTCAGTAGGCCGTCGGATTTGGAACTTGTAGCCAACGCGGATTCCTGCTCCAACGAAGAGAGATTTCTCTCTCTGGCAATTTAGCCTGTTTACGTGCGAAAGGACAAATTTAGATTCGGGCAGAAGTCAATTATGGAGACATTTCGGTATTTTTAGGCGAAATAATTTTGCAATCAAAATGCATTGGACTTTAAAATTAAGCGCCCAGTAATCCTGTTAAAAGCAGGTTTTCGGAATGAGGTGAGATGTTGAAATAATTAAGTATTTAAGTGTTGGATTTCTGCAAGGAATGTTTAAGAGATTTTAAATGTTGTCCAATTTGCGTGTGTCAGCAGAAGATTAATATTATAACAATATTAATATTGTGCTTTTTTGTTTTCATCGATAGCAAATAACGCAAATCTAAATTGTTTAAATTATTTTATTAGAATAAAGTCTTTATCTTATATATTATATGGAAACTTAGAGATAATTCATACTTTCGGCTGAATCGTTGTCTAATAGTAATGTGCGCAATTAGCATGCGGAAAGAATTAGGAGTAAATCCACTTGTAGTTTGATGTCAGAAACGAGATAGCTAGTTGGAGATGACAATGTATGTAAAGAGTCTTGCATCGATTGTCAGGTTGCCTGAGGAGAGTTTTCAGGTTTTCTCACATACGACACAGAAATGCCTGGCAGTTCCTCTAAAAATCCGCCTCTTTGTACCCATTGGAGAACTATTAATGACATACCATATAACACGGTCACTTATATGAATGACGTTTCATTCATCGCCACTACAACGGTAGATATGTAACAGATTCAGCGTTAGCTAAGCAGTATAACGATGGGAGTACTGCATTGCACCCACAAAGGATCATCTGAATTTGGATTGGACATGCTTAAAGATGTCACTTAGGGTATAAGTACTATCCCATTCTTCTCTTCACTCTCATTAAAAGGACATTTTAGCCTACAGATTTATCGACCAATCTTAGGCATTGACACAAAATCATTTTACTTGTCAAGCTCCAGACCAAGTGTCTTTATCTCGGAAATACAATGTGCTATCTATTGCGGCACGTTGATTCAAAATTGCAAATCTCCTCAAGCCTATTCAAAAGGACATTCTGGCCTGTAGATTTATCCACCCTTTTTTGGCATTGACATAAAAGCACTTTGTTTGTCGAGCTACACCTTTAGCTCGGAAATCCAATTTTCTATCTACCGAGGCACGTCGATTCAAAATTGCATAATATGAATACCTAAACATGGGAGTTGAAGAATTTTTTAAACATTAAATAAAAAATTAAATATAATATTATTCGGAAGATTCATTTTATAATTGGGCTTAAACAGGTCGATCACACATAATTGAAAAATAATATCCCAGAAAAAAATAAATTAAAATTTACTTTTTTGACGAAACTATCATACAATATTTGACAATTTTTAGACATTTTATAATAATTTTTATTATGAAGCAAAATTCATACTTTTTTTAAAATTAAAAAAAAAAAAAATTTTAATTTTGGGAATGTGACATTAGAGAGTTTTTGCATACCGTACGTCAGTTACCGTAGCACGTCCGTTAGCTTTTTCTCCCTAGCGCGCATGCTCATGGGAAATTATGTTTGCTATGAGCATGCGCGCTAGGGAGAAAAAACTAACGGACGTCCTACGGTAACTAACGTAAGGTATACAAAAACTCTCTATTATAAAATAATGTGTTTTTATTATATGTTATGTAAAACAGTTCGGTATATACATTCTCATTATTAATTCATTTTAATTATTTACAGACTCTCAACACATTTTAACTCACCCTTAATGAGATATTTAAAACTTCACCAGACGAGGGAAATGTTGTAAATCTACAGCTGTTGTGAACATTATTTCGTACACAAAATGGAAGAGTACATTGTCTCTAAACTATGTTGAAACCAGAATTTCATAACTTTCTATTCCCCCCTTTTAATCAGAGTGCCGAGGGTAAACGTGGGTCAGTAGGCCGTTAGAGTTGGAAATTGTGGCCGCGGATACCTGATCCAACGAAGAATGATTGCTCTCTGGCAATTTAGTCTGTTTACGTGCGAAAGGACAATTTAGATTCGGGACAGAAGTCAATTAAGGAGACCGTCTGGTATTTTTTAGGTGAAATAACTTGCAATCAATTTTATTGGACTTTAAATTTAAGCGTCGGGTAATCCAGTTAAAAGCATGATTTCAGAATGAGGTGAGATGTTGAAATGATTAAGTAGTGAAGGGTTGGATTCCCGCAAGGAGAGCTAAGAGATTTTAAATGTTGTCCTATTTGCGTGTTTCATCAGAAGACGAATAATACAACAAAAGATAAATTTTGTGCCTTATTAATATTGTACTTCGAGATAACTCATTTTTTTTGGCAGAATCATTTCCTAGTAGTAACGTGCGCAGCTGGCATGGTGGAAGGATCTAGAGTACATCCACTAATAGCTTATTTTCAGAAGATATGTTGAAATGATTAATTAGTTAAGAGTTGGATTCTCGCAAGGAGAGTTAAGAGATTTTAAATGTTGTTCAATTTGCGTGTTTCATCAGAAGACGAATATTAGAAAAGATTAATATTGTGCTCTATTATTGTTTTCATTCATAACAACTTACTCAAAACTAAAATGTTTAGGTTATTTTACTAAAATAAATTCTTCATATTATAGGGGTAGACATTATTTGGTAACTTAGATATAACTCACATTTTAGGATGAATTATTGTCCTGTATCAACGAGTGAAGTTAAAATGCGGGTAGGATCAGAAGTAAATCCGCTGGTACTTTGCTTTCAGAAATAAGAAAATAAGTTGGTGATTGAAATAATGTGTACGAAGAGCTTCGCATAGATTGTCAAGTTGCCCGATGGTGTTTTCCCAGTTTTCTGTCATACGACACACAAATAACTTGCAGTTAAATCTAAAAGCCTTCCTCTTTTTCCCGTTGAAGGGCTATATTATTTATAAGTCTCAAATATAATAAATATATTTTTTTCATAATATTGAATTACCGAAGAATAAATAAATTAAAATTTACCTTTTACGATGAAATTATCACAAAATATCTGACATATTTCAGACATATTGTAATAATTTTTCTTTTCTGTATGAAGCAAAAGTCATACTTTAAAAAAAATCATGCTTAATATCTTGAGGATAAAAAATAATTCGTTTGCTTCACAATATGTAAAACCGTTATAAATGTACATTATAACATTCTACCAATTAATTTCTTTTAATTATTTAAAGAACCTTAACTCATTTTAACTGTCTCATAATAACATATTTAAAACTTCCTCAAACAAGGGAAATGATGTAAAAATATGCAGCTGTTGGTAACATTGTTTCGTACTACTACTGAATTTCATAACTTTATATTTTCCTTTTTAATCAGAGTGGCCGAGCGTAAACTGTGGCTCAGTAGGCCGTCGGATTTCGAAATTGTGGCCGCGGAATCCTGCTCCAACGAAGAAAGATTGCGCTCTGGCAATTTAGTTTGTTTGCGTGCGAAAGGACAATTTAGATTCGGGACAGAAGTCAATTAAGGAGGCATTCCGGTATTTTTAGGCGAAATAACTTGCTATCAAATTTATTGGACTTTAAAATTAAGCGTCTGGTAATCCTGTTAAAAGCATGATTTCGGAATGAGGTGAGATGTTGAAATGATTAAGTGGTTAAGAGTTAGATTCCCGCAAGGAGAGTTTGAGAAATTTTAAATGTTGTTCAATTTGCGTTTTTTCGTCAGAAAACGAATATTAGAACACCAGATTAATATTGTGCTTTATTTTTATGTACATAACAAACAAATAACACAAATCTAAGTTGTTTAATTATTTTACTAGAGTAAATTCTTCATATTCAGCATTAGATATTATTTGGAAACTTAGATATAACTCAAATTTGATTTCACTAGTTGGAGACTATTTGGAGATTGATAGAATGTGTATAAATTCTTCTTTCATACGACTCACAGTCAGGGAGTTAAATCTAAAACCCCTTTTCTCTCTATCTCTTTTTAACATGTGCCATTTATTTAGACATTGTATAATAAATTTCAAACCAAATAACTTTATTTCGGAAATCCACTGTTCTATCTATTGGGGCACGTTGATTCAAAATTCATAATATAATTTCCTAAATATGGGAGTTGAAGATTTTCTTTAACATTAAATGTAAAGAGGAATCTAATATTGGTCTATATAGGCTTAAAGTAGCTCTATCACATATTAGTGGAAAAAAAATATCCAACAAAAAATAAGTTGAAATTTACCTTTTTGTCGAAATTATTGTACAATATTTGACATTTTGTTTGATGCTGAAATGATTAAGTGGTTAAGAGTTGGATTCCCGCAAGGAGAGTTTGAGAAATTTTAAATGTTGTTCAATTTGCACAATATTAATCTGGTGTTCAAGATAATCAAGCACAATATTAATCTGGTGTTCTAATATTCGTCAGAAGACGAATAGTAGAACGCCAGATTATTATTGTGCTTTATTGTTTATATACATAACAAACAAATAACACAAATCTAAGTTGTTTAATTATTTTACAAGAGTAAATTCTTCATATTAGAGTATTAGATATTATTTTGAAACTTTGATAAAACTCACATGATAGGCTGAATAGTTGCGCAGTAGTAACTTGACCAGTTAGTATGCAGGAAAGATCAAGAGTAAATCCACTGATAGTTCGCTTTCAGTAACGAGGAGACTAGTTGGAGATTAAGATAGTGTATATAAAGATTCTTGCATCGATTGTCAGGCTGCCTGAGGGAAGTTTCCAGGTTCTCTCTCGTACGACACATAAATACCTGATGGTTAACTCTAAAAATTCTCCTTTCTTTACCCGTTGGTGAACTATTAATGCCATACCTTATTACACGTTTACTAAGATGACTGAAGTTTCATTGATCACCACTGTATCGGTAGATATGCAACAGATTCATCGTTAGCTAAGCAGAATAACATTGGGAGTACTACATTGCACCCACAAAGAGATATTTGAATTTGGAACAGACATGCTTAAATATGTCACTTTGTATATTATCACTTTTCAATCCTTCTCCTCATTTAAAGGACATTCTGGCCTACAGAATTATCGACCCCATCTTCAGCATTGACGCAAAAGCATTTTGCTTGTCAAGCTTTGAACAAATTACCTTTTTCACTGCAATTCATTGTTATATCTATCAGGGCCTTTCGATTTACACTTACATTGAATGAACACCTAAATAAGAAAGTTGAAGAATTTCTTTAACATTGAATATAAAAACGTATGTAATATTCGGCTATATAGGCTTAAAACAGGTCAATCACATATTATTGAAAAATAATATCTAAGATAAAATAAATTAAAATTCATCTTTTATGATGAAATTACTATACAATATCTGACATTATTTTAAACATTTTATAATAAATTATTATATTTTTTGTCTGTATAAAGCAAAAGTCCTACTTTTTTAAATATTAAAAAAAAAAGTTTTCTGCATAACATCTCAATTTTAGAAAGAGGCCGTGATAAAATAATGCGTATTCAACATTAGGTAAAACAGTTTTGAATTTACATTCTCTCTATTAATTCCTTTTAATTATTTACAGACCCTCAACTTATTTTAACTAACCCATAATAAGATATTTAAAACTTCACCAGACAAGGGAAATGATGTAAATATGCAGCTGTTGTGAACATTATTTCGCACAGAAAATGGAAGAGTACATTGTCTCCCCAAACTATGTTGAATCCAGAATTTCATAACTTTCTATTCCACCCCTTTTAATCAGAGTGGGCGAGGGTGAACTGTGGAACATTAGGCAGTCGGATTTCGAAATTGAGGCCGCGGATTCCTGCTCCAACGTAGAATGATTGCTCTCTGGCAATTTGGTCTGTTTACGTGCGAAAGGACAATTTAGATTCGGGGCAGAAGTCAATTAAGGAGACATTCCGGAATTTTTAGGCGAAATAACTTGCAATCAAATTTATTGGACTTTAAAATTAAGCGTCTGGTAATTCTGTTAAAAGCATGATTTCGGAATGAGGTGAGATGTTGAAATGATTAAGTGGTTAAGAGTTTGATTCCCGCAAAGAGAGTTAAGAGATTTTAAATGTTGTCCAATTTGCTTGTTTCATCAGAAGACGGATATTTGAACGATAATAAAACACAAGATTAATATTGTAGTTTATTGTTCTTATTCATAACAAACGTCACAAATTTAAATTGTTTAGATTATTTTACTAGGATAAATTCTTCATATTATAGTGTTAAATATTAGAAATTTATATATAACTCACAATATAAGCTATTACATTATAAGCTGAATCATTGCACAGCATAGTAGGGTAATAGTTTATATATATATTAGCATAAATACCAGTAGTAATATATATATATATATATATTTATATATATATATATATATATATATCAGTTGCAACGTGAGATGGTAGCATGCAGGAGGAATCAGGAGTAAATCCACTCATAGTTTGCTTTCAGGTCTGGTCACTGGAAGGTTTAAAAACCTATAAAAAGGATTTAATATTATGTATAATTACATAAAATATAAAACTAAAATTCTGCTAAAAGAGCTAAATATTGTTGTTGTACACAAATGTTTATATAGAAATCTAAGAACAATGAAAATAAGATTTACGCTTTTAGGTTAAAATTTGAATTTAAATATCTTGAAAATAACAAATATTGAAAATATTTTATTTAGATAAATTTAGTTTGTTGAGATTATATAAAAAGATATTATTTCAATACTTTCAAGTAGCATGTAATAAAATTCAGAAAATATTAAATAATAAAATTCTGAAAATTTTATAAAATTTCAGTACTCAATATTTTATAAATTCAATTGTAGAATATCATATTATTTCTGTAAAAGATTTTTATTTTTATGAATAAACTTATTTAGCTATTGCATTACATTTAGAATAAAATCGTCTGATTTCATAAAAGTCTTCTGCATAGTACTTAAGAATACTTTCAAAAATTCCCCAGAACGAATGTTCCTTCCTTTATTACATCACTTCTTTTCAGGTGAAATAGAGTCAACAAAAATAAAAGAATTTCACCTTTAATTATAATCCTTTGCATAACCTTCAATTTAAAAACGATACCATCTCAGCAATATCACTGCAGGCTCACTGAATTTGCAAGAAGTATGCTTACACAATTTTTAAATCTCTAGGGCTAATGACATATTATCGTGCCTTAACAAATGTCTCGTATGTTCTACAATGAATTGCCGTTCGCGATGAATAGCAAATAAGAAAATTTGAAATTTACAGTTTCAAAGTTTCCCGAATTGACTTGTCACACATAATAATTCCTATTTTTAAAGCGGATTTTATATTTTTTAAGCAAAGCTGTCACCAAAGTATCTTCTCTTAAAAGCTTCGCTTATTGAATTAGTGGATGGTATAACGATAGCTTAAGTAAGGGATTTTTGGCTTTTAAATTCGCTTTGACTTAGGAATATCTATGAAATTTTATCCTCCCTATCTTTAGTTTCTGTTCTTAAATTTGATTTAGTAAGAAACTGCATCAGCTAGGAATATAAAATCTAATTTTAAATATCTTCTTTTGATGGCAAAGATTTATTTTGGGTTATGTGAAGACTACATTTCAGAACTTTTTTTACTCTTTGTTGTCTGACGAACATAATTAACTAGATTTTAAAAATTATTTACTCATAACAATGCGTATTAAAAAAATGCATTTAGCAATTTTATGCGTGAAGAAAAATATGTATCTAATATGTTCTATGTTTACCTTTTTAATTGTGATGTCTGAGATTAAAAATAAATACAATGATAATAACAATTTGCTTATTAATTGGAAGTTATATGCGAAGATATTTGGCTATAACTCAAGTACCTATATATATCTCTCTAAGGATTATTGCGCATTTGAACTATAAAAGGTTCTCATAAGCATGTCCATGAAAAGACATAAGCATCATCAAATAGACATCATAGATATAGCTATCATAAGAAGTATCAAAATACATAAGTAAGCAGCCTCAAATAGATATCATAAACATAACTATCATAATACGTATCAAAATATATAATCATCACCAAATAGAAATCACAGAAATAATATCAGAAGAAACATGGAAAGACATAAGGAGCATCAACTAGGCATCATAGAAATAACTATCATAAGAAGCATCAAAAGTCATATGCAGCATTAATAAACATCATAGACATAACTATCATAAGAAGCATCAAAAGACATAAGCAGCATCAAATAGACATCATAGACATAACTATCATAAGAAGCCTCAAATAGACATCATAGACATAACTATCATAAGCAGCATCAAAGGACATACACAGCATCAAATAGATATCATAGACATACCATAAGAAGCATCAAAAAGCATAAGAAGCATGAAATATATATCACAGATCATATATCGTTTTGATCGATCATAGATCTGCATATACATAACTATCTTAAGCAGCATCAAAAGACATTGAAAAAAGTTTAGAGGAGAGAGGTGGTGGAAAGAGAAATATGGAGGAATAGAACAAAATCAACTTTGATATCTTAAGAATATTTTTTTTCACCTATGGAAATCAAAATGTAGAATAGTTAAACAAAAGAGTTATTAAGAGGAACATATAAAATAAAATTCTTATATATCTCAAAACTGTTACAAAGATGTGTGGACACCCTATATATATATATATATATATATATATCAGAATTTTATTTTCTAATAACTTCTAATAGTCATTCTGATAACTCTTTGTGTAACTATCATACTTCATCTTGATTTCCAAGATAAATAAAGTGTAAGTGTAGGTAAAAATATCCACTTTTTCACCGCAATCTCCCTGAATCTATTCAAAGTCTTGTGATGCATCTTCTTATGAAGAACTTGTTTCTATAAAATGCACAATAATCCATAGGACACCCGTCGCGGGACTTTGGTGTGTTGCATTTAAATGGAACAGCTTCAATTCCGGTTTCATTTTTCATATTTTTCCAAATATAAAGCAATAGATTTAGAAATGTGATTGAACCTCATGAAACGTAATGCAGTGGGGAATGTTTTGGGTAAAATGACGTATTTTTTTAATAGACATTAAAATATGTATAATAGTAAACTGAGTTATTTTTACATTGTTTCCATGTTTTCAGTTATTTTATAAGAGAATGCAATAATAATAGAAAATCCTTTTTCAAGTCATTTCTTTTCCATTCCATTGAACAAAATTTTGTTCTTTTTCTCCTCAGAAAATTTTCAATCAGATAAATAAATATATTCACAATCAGATAAATGTATCCAAACCTCTTCAATTGTAACTATAAAAATGTTAACATATTTCCATTTTTAACTTACCAAATAATTTTCATTCGACAATTTGCAGATAGTCTTACAAACAGTACAGAAACTGTTTATGTAATTTTTGTTTTGATAAGCTTAAAAAAAATCATAATTTATAATTTTGTTTAAAGTACTTACAGAGATGTTTAAAAGTTTTGCAGTATTTTTGGGGGAAGGGGGTTGACGTAAGATCAAATATTAAAAATAACAAAAAGTGTATGTATCTTTGTTGGATACTCATTATTGATCTTTCTTGCAATCAAATGTAAACATCTACGTTCTTTCTTTCTTTTTTTATCAATTATCACACCTAGTTTGATTGTAGAAATATTAAACTATCACGCGTTATTTTTTTTTAATAACCGAATGAGAATTTTTCTCTTCGTAGAATACAAAAGTATAATCCTCAAAGCATTTTATAATTTTTTTCAGCAACATTTTAAAGCAGAGAATAAATTTAATGATGCAGACGATATTTAACTTTATTCGGAATTGATGCCATTCAGGTTTTATTTTTTTATCCATTTAACTTTTATATATGGAGACAGTTAAAATTGTTGCAAAAATATCCTGGTGTTGCCCAATTTGTTTAAGAAAAATTCAATAATTCTGGATGAAATAATATATGTATTGCAATTTTAAAATTAAAATTAATTTAGAAATTCAAAAAAAAAAAACATTTAGTTTAAAATTTTTATATTTCTAATGAAAAAAATCTTTTAATCTCGTATTTATTTATGTATTACTTCTATTACTTCAACATTTTTAAAAATAAATTAGTTATAAAATATTTTCATTATCAATTTATGATTTCATTTTGGACCTACTTATTTAAGACTGTAGTTATGTACTTTAGTAACAGTCGTAGTTGAAATTAACTAATAAAATGACATAGAATAATTTTAATTTATATTCAAAGCTATTCGTATAATTTAAATATATTCTTTATATTCGTATTAAACAAAGCTATACGTTTTCAATATTATTAAGTTAAAGTATTTTTAAAGAAATTTTATTGTAATTAATTCAATTAAAACACAAGTGCATTTTAGGTATTTATCTCTTATATTTTATAGGAAAGTTGAATGCATAAAATATTATGAATATTACAAAAATTGCAAGAATTTAAATAATTAAAATTAAAAAAAATTTTTAAAAATTTTTCTGTACAAAATAAATTTGTCTTTTAATTGAGTAATGTGGAATAGCATAATTATATACAGATTGCTTACTATCTTAAAGTAATATATTTCTACTTTGAAAAAAATTTAAATGAACATTGTAGTGTTGTGGGTTGTACAGCTGGATTGTAACTGGATATTCTTGGGTTGAGACTTAAGACACAGTTTGAGAACTCACAGTTTTATTGACACACGCACAAATAGCACACCCGTTCAATTAACTAACGCATTTAAAGGCATATAATTATAGATTCGGGGAATGATTCCACGAATAAGCCGAAAATAAAGATACCCAGGTACGCGCTGGATGCGTGAAATATATTTCCATTCCGGGTGGAAGTCTGTTGGCCAACTTATACATAGGGTTGTGTTAAATATTTTTTCTCGTTGGTTGAGTCACTGTAAACTAAATGCTTCTCAGGGGCAATGCCGGTCAGGGGGTAGGTCTTGAAGCCTACTGACCATTTATCCTGAACGCCACAGGGGGACACGCTCTTGCAATGTGTAAAAGAAGCTTTTGATTTACAGCATAAAATACTTTTACTAAACAAATAAACCTTTGTATTTCAAACTATATGCTTTTTTTTAATTTATATAAATCCCTAACTTAAAGAAAAAAAGCTGCCAGAAAATTTTCCATAAAACCTAAAAATAAAGCACGATTTTTAAATACATTACATCTATACTTCTATACTTAAATTTATATTTTTTTGTTAATTGCTTTTTATATTTGAAAAGAATAATATTTAAAAAATTTTGATTATAACTCAAGTTTTAAATAAATTAATAATAGTTTTATTATTCGTGTAAAATACTATTTTTCTTTATTTTAATCCAATTGAACGCAAATAATATAATTAATTCTGTGAAAAGTATACATAAAGTAAATAAAATTAAAATAAATACTTTTTTAATCTGGACAAACAAAAATAAGCCATTTAAATGCGCTATTCTAAAATTATTAAATTATAAAAGGAAGACAGATTGTTGTTTTGAAACTTAAATCTTCTTAAGTATAAAAATAAAATAAAAATTGGAAAAACATTCTAAATTCATATTTATTCAAAAAACAAACCTTTTTGTTTCAAATGTGTTTTTTTCAGTTCACTTAATAAACAAAAAAAAATTATTTTTTGAAATTAAAATATTAACACACGACTTAAAATTAATATTATTATTAATAATTATATGCTTATTGTTAATAATTATTGTTATAATTAGATTTTTATAATTATTATATTATTAATAGTATTATTAATGATTATTATTTATATGTTTTATTATTTGAAATTTATTTTTAAAAATTACCCAACTTTTTATTTTTATTTTTAAAAAAGTTTTTAAATTTTAGGTCAATAATAAAAAATAATGGTACCTTAAGATTTTTATTTTTTTTGGAATTAAAATAATAACACGTGATTCAATATTATTATTAGTAGTGATAATTATATTTTTATTATTATTAATTATTGTTATAATTAGATTTTTACTATTATTTTAATATTAATAGTATTATTAATAACTATTATTTAAATGTTTTATTGATTTAAATTTATTTTTTAAATTTACCCAAATTTTTTTAATGAAATTTATTTTTTTGTTTCAAATTACATTTTTTTTTTATTTCACAAAATGAAAAAAAAAATGCTCTCATAAGAATTTATTTTTTTTTAAATTAAAAAATAACACGTGATTCAATATTATTATTATTAATTATTGTTATAATTAGTTTTTACTATTATTTTAATGTTAATAGTATTATTCATAATAGTATTATTATTTAAATGTTTTATTGTTTTAAATAAATTTATTTTTAAAAATTACTGTTATTGTTTCAAATTATTATTTTTTTTTTTAGTTCACTAAATGAAAAAAAAATGCTGATAGAAGATTTTATTTTTTTGGAATTAAAATAATAACATGTAATTCAATATTATTATTAGTAGTGATTATTATATACTTTATTATTATTAATTATTGTTATAATTAGATTTTTACTATTATTTTTAATATTAATAGTATTATTATTAATTATTATTTAAATGTTTTATTGCTTTGAATTTATTTTTGAAAATTACCCAATTTTTTTTAATGAAATTTACTTTTTTTTTTCAAATTACGTTTTTTTTTTTAGTTCACAAAATGAAAAAAAAACGCTCTCATAAGATTTTATTTTTTTGAAATTACAAAATAGCACGTGATTCAATATTATTATTATTAATTATTGTTATAATTAGTTTTTACTATTATTTTAATGTTAATAGTATTATTGATAATTATTATTTAAATTTTTATTGTTTTAAATAAATTTATTTTAAAAATTACTTAAATTTTCTTATAAAATTTACTTTTTATTGTTTCAAATTATTATTTTTTTTTTTTAGCTCACTAAATGAAAAAAATGTTGATATAAGATTTATTTTTAAATTAAAATAATAACACGATTCAAAATTATTATTATTATTAATAATTATATTTTATTGTTATAAATTATTATTATAATTATATTTTATTTTTAATATTAATTGCTATTTGTAATTGTTTTATTATTCTAAATTTATTAAGAAAAATCGTTTTTTACCAACTGAAATGGTTTGTGTTTAAATGCTTATGATTTAAATATTTCAGTTAATACTTAATTTAAAATCCCACTATCAAAAATAATTCAAGAAATCCAATCCAATAATTAGATTTGATATGTCAATCTTTCACAACATCTTCCTTGAAACCTCAGAATCGACGAGCAGCACCCTTTTAATAGATTCTGAATCCGGTCTTGCCCAGTATTTCCCGCAGCAAACACCGAACGGGGCGTGAAATCTGAATCTAATCAGTCGTTCAGACGTCTCATCCATTCATAATATGCTCACAAGCTTTCTGTTCAAGTGTAAATATTGCAATAACTGGAGTATTGCAGTCAGCTCATCCAAGAAATTAAAGTGAGACTCCAAATCCGAGGCCGGGACTTGTAAAACGTTTGTGTTTGGCCGCCACAGCGTAAAAGGTCGAGATTTGCTGGATTTAACTGATTGCTGTGAGCTTCTACCTCAGGTAGTGTTTGATTGAATAAGGGGAAATAACTGACAAGAACGGTGGTGGTATAAATTGCCTTTGGCAGATTTTACTCTGTTTAGTTAAACGAGAGGTTATTTTGAGTCTCTATTAGTACTCAGTCAATAGAAATGATTATCATTCTGTTTTCAATATAAACTTGAAAAAATACTTTGGTAATTTGAATTTGCAAGCATATTGGAATAAATTAGTTGATGAACAAAACAACTAGGTACTGCTTAGTGTAAATACATCAGTTCTTTGTCATTCGAAATACCAATTACTTTGCTTATGGTTCTAAAATGGTTAAAAACATTCCCTTTGATGTATAAATGTTTACCTTGATTTCGATATCTTGAAAGAATTAATTAATTAGTGATTGAATTATATTAAAACTTGGTGCTGATAAATTTAATAAACTAACGAATGGCATACATAAAGTGGATCATAGAAGGAGTTAATATTTATTTTAATCACTTATAATGAAGTTTACTTCAGCTTAGTTTAGTAGTTTTTATTAATGAAATTTCTTTTTGATGTTCTTTTTGTAAGCATACCAAATTTAAAATGTAACATAACGTTTTAAGAAATTCAGTATTAAACAAGAATAATATCTTAATTTATTTTCTACTTAATTGTGATCTTAATTAACTTTTCTGAGTGAAATCAAATTGATTTCTTATTTATTATTGTTTTCACCATGACAAAAGTTGCTAAGTAAAAGATTTTTTTCTCCAATATTAGAGTGCGGCCCGGTGGCCATTGATACTATAGGCTTCAAATTCGAATCATGGCGGTGACATGGATGTGTGTTAGTGGTTCGGAATACACGTTAAACTGTAGGTCCCAGTCTAATTAGCCAAGCGAAAAATGACCGTAGAGTGACAAACCAAACCAATATTAGAGTAAAATAATGCAATATAATTCAAAAGTGTATTTTTTTAAGATAATTCAATATATGAAATAAGTAAATACATTAAGTTTACACCTATTAGTTTCTAAATGATTTAAGTGGTAGATATATTTTATTTAATATCCTCTCGAATTGAAGTGGCTTTATGTGCATCTGGTAATAGAAAAACGAATATTAATTTTTAAAACTTCTACAACTGTCAGTTATCAGTAATTTTAATCATTCTTATGCTACATATTCTGGTCCATTTTTCAAGTGAATATTCTTCGTATAATTTTTTTGGTTTTTATATTTAAAGTGTTGTATTAGTTAGTACCGCTGTTAAGACATTGATTTTAATTATTTTGCAATATTAATAATTTCCTTATAGAGATAATAAGAAGACGAACTTATATTTAAAATGTATTATAAAAAATAAAATTGTAAACTTATACTTTGAAATAAGTAATTAATTAACGTTTCTTAACCTTTAAGTATTTGCAATCCATTTTTTGAATCCTAATTTTCATTGCCGATCCTCCTTTCATACACCGAGTTGCTAGTGCTCTAGCGCTCGGTACAACAGGTTTTGGGTTCGAACCCGGCTGTTCAAATAGCTCTCACTATACGTATTAGGATTTTTGTAGAAATTAAAAAATTAGGAATAGATAATTATTTGTAAATATATAATGTATTCCGTATTGATTTAAAAAACACATTATTTACTATTTGTTAATAGTCAAATTCTAACTATCATGAGCGGCCTGATGGCAAATTGGCTAACACTCTGGTCTTTCATACCACAGCCTTCAGGTTTGAATACTCGTGGTGACATGAATGTTTGTAGTTCTTTAAATTGCCGGTCCCGGTCTATTTAACCTTAAGTGTGCAGAAGATGACCGTAGAGCAGCAAAACAAACCAGAGACTAGTAGAATTGACAAATCGAGATCGCGGCTTCTGTATTGCCTTGTGTCTTACATCTCCAGCATAGAGGATACTCTGCACTGTCTCGAACATTCTGGAATGTCTGCACTTCCATTTCGAAATACTTTCGAAGGTCGAAATACTTTCGAAAGTTAGGAATAAATCACTCTTTGAATTTTAGGAAGTCGTAAATGAAAAGTCGTATTAAAACTGGGTGCAACTCATATATTCTTACCTTTGCATTTTCTTCAGTGGCTGCTTTGAAGTCAAAATATGTATTTCAAATAAGCATTTAAAATGAACGCAGAGTGTCTATTTCTAATATAAAACCTTTTTCGAACAACTTTTCTCCGCAAGACAGGCCCAAAGGTGTCACTAATAATAAGGAGTAATAATAATTCTTAAATGAATACTGAAAATTGCAAGCGCATTTTTGTTTTATCCTATTCAAAAATATTACCCAAGGTCTGAATTATTGTTATAGATTATACAGAAGAAATGCCAGTAACAATGGCATCTTTTTTAGAAAAATTAGAATTTATTTTTCAAATTACATTCACATTTTTTTTTGTGTGGTTCCATTTTGCCCAATTTGTACAAATTTTGGATAATTTTTATGCAATATCTGAAAAACAATTGCCCATCAAAAATAATAAATAATTAAATAATAATAAAAATAATTATATTAAGAAGAAAAAGAAAAAAAAAATTGCCTTCAAACATGTTTTTTAAACATATATACGTATGTATTAAAAACATAAAGTAAATATATTTAACACTGTTCCTATACACCACACAAAAATCGGGCTTGAGCGTCTGTAACATTCTTTTTATGCAAGATTGTCTTCCTGTAATCCGAGAAAGAACTTATATTGTCTTTATATTAATCAAATGTGAATGTATCTAATAACTTGTTCACTCAGCGTACATTTTGAATGTCCTCGCGATTTGTCGAAGAATAAAGCACTAATTTGATGTTTAATTCACACAATTCTAGTGGGCAACGAAAGTTACACGACTGCTCTACTCCAGCCTTATTTCAAATGCAGATTCAGCTGCCCTCCTCCCTAAACGGACGTCTCTTAATTTAAATGCGATTACACAGATTGCCAGTGGTGATGTACAGGATGTCTCCTCCTTGGAGACTCCTTTTTTATTTCTCCAGAAGTCCTTTTCGGAATTGAAAGACAAGAGATCCTTTTTTTTTTTTATTTCACAACGTCTCTTTTTATTTTAGACTTCGTGAAACTTTTATGGATGTGATAGATTTGTTTGCTTTGCTTTGATATTCCGCATTTTTTTATTTTATTCTTGTTTCGTTTCCTTCTATTCCGTCCTGTAAGATCTGGGCTCTTTGCTCATTATTTATTTTTATCTTCCTTTTTTTTGTACCCCCCTTTCGTTTTAACTCAGATTTTATTCTGGGGCTTTTGTCGGATTAGAAATTTTTGTCCAGTTCAAGATCTGCTCGAGTGGTCAAAACTGATGTCCCCGATAAAAAGGAAATGGTTTGAAAAAACGTTTGCCTGGTTAAAGAACCTGCTTTCATTCTGCTGCTTGAAATGAACAAATAAAAGACCATAGATTTTCTTAAGTTCGTTCGGGAAACGGCCCTTTCTGGAAAATTTATTTCGTGAAACATAACTTTATTAAATCTTATTTGAGGATATTCAATTAAATAAGACTTTTAGTAAAGATCTTTAAGGTCGTAGAAGAAATACTCCCCGTTATTGTAAATAAAAGAATGACAAATGGCACAATAATTTTCTTTAGGTATTTCAACTAAACGACATATGAATTTTATTTTAAATATGAATTCTTTATAAATGGGGTGGTTATAACTAGGGATTGCATTACCGGTATACCGGGATATCGAACACCTGTATTTTGAGCCATTTGTACAATTTTGTAATACCGGTATTCAGAAGTTTAAATACCGTTTTTCGGTATTTACTAGCAATTTAGAATTCTTATATGTGAAATTCTTATTCTTATCTGTGAATTATTATTCAGAATTCTTATCTCAAAACTAGAAATTCTTATCTGTGAAAACAAGGTTGTAGTTGTGAAGAAGTGTAATATTTCGATATTTTTTTTTAATTGGTGAGTCTGTTATTCACATTGTATTTGCATATCATACTTTAGAGTTCAAAATATTTTTCTGATTTATTATATATATATACTCATAAATAATACCTCCATAATAATGGGGAAGAATAACTTTAAAGAACATAAAAAATCAGTTGATAATACTTCAGTTTGGTTTAATTAATTATATGATGAAAAGTATATGGTGACACAATGCAAAAACATGTTCAAATTTGTTAAAGAGGAACTAATTTTAATTGTGATGAAGATACAAACTTGAGCACAGTTTCTGAGCCCAAGCCATCAGGGATTTTAGATTATTTTGAAAAAAAAGATAATTTGGATAAAATTATATGCAAAATGGCAGCATTGGATGGTTTGCCATTTCGAGTGTTTTTTGTGATATTTACATTCTCTAATAAAACTGGCAAATAAAGCAAAACAAAACAAAAACAAAAAACACCTGAGTATTCTTTCTTTTTCTAAAATTTTTACTACCTATATTAAAACCTGTATTCCGGTATTAAGATCTAAAAATACCGAATACCGGTATTGAACTTTTGATCCGATCCAATCCCTAGCTATAACCAAATCAAATTGAGTCATTTATAACTATATACCTACATAGTTGTCAGCAGCTATATTTAAGGCATCAACAATAATTTTTCTAAAACATCCTTTTCTACTATTATTTTTTTATCCTTTCACCTTCCTCCAATATACACGAGGTTACTTTCTACATCCCTTGCTACTTTTATTAGCAAGGAATGGTTACTTTTTTTATTTATCAGCCTGTGCTCCAATTCAAAAATTATAACTGCCTACCCTTTTTGCGTTTTAAACACGATTCTTAGTATAGGTTAAACATTTTGATGTTGCAAATGCTACTTCCTCCCTTGATGGCTACTCTTTATTTATCAACCAGTGCTCCAATTGAACAAATTGTAACTGTAAACCCTTTTGCATTTTAACACCATTCATAGTATAGGTTAAATATTTCGATGCTACAAATGGTATGTTTTATATGTAAAAAAAACATCAAAGAGTTTTGGATACTGATCACGATAAATGTTGACTAAAATACTTTGATGCCTACCAGATGGCAGCATGCTTAATGTAGAACACTTCGAGACACTCTGTCGCCATAACTTCGGGAATCGGGAAAACAAACAGTCGCTTCCAATTCAATTCAGTAGTAATTCATTTCGACGCACAGATGATAACACAGGAAAAGAGGAGAAATAAAAAGGGGGAAATAAATAAATAAATAAATGAATGAAAAGTGGGAAATCGGATTTTCTCCAAATCGGAAGGAGGCTGCCCGCTCCTGTGGTCGAAGTCGTGTCTTGTAAAATGCCGAAAACGCAGATGCTTTAAACATAAACTGGAAAATGTCTACTGTATAATGTTTTAATTTAGATCGCCACTGGAATTCAGTGGCACATCTTTTATAAGACTTTCAACAATCCATAGCGCCACAATTTAATTCTGTGAACTATTTGTTTCGCGGAATCGTTATTCACATGTCTTTATTAGCATCCGTACCAATTTTCAAGATATAGCATAATCTACATATAAGCCGGTGTAGTGCCAATTTTAGTATGACCATGTGATATTTAAGCTAATAACACTGCTTTTTCTATTAAGATTTGCCTATTTCTTTAAGAGATGTTGAATGTGAATTGTAAATATGGGATTCAAGACCAATCTCTTTAAATCTATCCATCTCTCCCTATCTTTTTCTCTGTCATGTATGCATAAGCTAAGCAAACACCTTATTTTGTATTTGACACCATCTGATGGTATGATCTCTACATATATAGTTTTCTTTTATTTAAAAATGTTTAAAGTTAAAATGGTAAATTTTTGAAATCTATGTGATGATTTTTATAAATATATTTTTATCTTGTTTAGAATGCTTTATTATGTGTTATTTATTTTAATTAATATTTTTATTTATGAATAATTATTCAGAATATTTATGCCATTGCGATTTGTGGTTTTCGAAAATCTTTAATTTTCATCTATATTACTGATTAATGAATATTACCAAACCTAAAAAGGCTTTATGGAACTGGTGTACAAAAGATAATCATAATTTATAAATTGAGAAAATTGAGTAAATATTGATAAAATTATTCAAAATCACTTATGGAAAATCATTTGTTGAAACAGAAACATTGCTATTATGTAAAACGTTTCAATGTACGTCAGTATATGAAGAAACTGTCTCACACATAATATGCATTTAAAGCAGGTTCTGTGCAATTGATGTGCGAAAGAATGCTGTTGAGACGAATTATAGCACTAAGATGACAAATGAACATATTAGCATAAGGGAGAATCATTGGAATGCTGGAATCCGGGAAATCACAAACCGAAGTATCTCGAATTCTGAATTCCGAATTCTACAATTACAATTCACATTTAACATCTCTTGATGAAATAAGCAAATCTGAACAGAAAAAAGTGTGTTATTAGCTTAAGTATCGCACGGTCATATTTAAATTGGCACTACACCGACTTATTTGTAGATTACGTTATATCTTGAAAATTGGTACGGATGCTAATAAAGACACGTGAATTAGAATTCCGCGAAACAAATAGTTCCCAAAATTACATTGTGGTGCTATGGAATGTTGAAAGTTTTAAAATAGATATGCCACTGAATTCCGGTGCAGAAAATAAAACATTATATAGTAGACATTTTCAAGTTCGTGTTGAAAGCACCTACTGTTCCTGTAAATGTGGAATTGCATTTTATGCCATTGTTGCTAGGATTTATATTCTATACTGTTAGTGCTGGTAACTGTATTATGTGTTGTTGGCATTAGGAATTGCCTTCCGTGATGTTGATGCTTGAAATTGCAATACATGTTGTCGGTACTAGGAATTGCATTTTATGCTGTGAGTGATTGGATTTACATTCTATACTACTGGTGCTAGGAGTTTGTAGGAATTTCATTCTTGTCCATAGTGATGTCTGAAATTTCCTTACATAGCTGGTGTTGCTATCTCAGCAACTTTAAAAGACAATTAAACGTGGAATGTGCCGGACTTTCCTACAAACATGTTATATTGAGTTATAAGGAATTCTTCACACACAATGCAATTTCTGGATCATAAGAAAAATTAGTAACATTAACTTCAAATAAAATAATAATATTGTTTCAATTCTGTTTCAATATTGCAACTTATTAATAGAATGTATCAATCTAAGCATTAAAAATGAGTAATTCATTATATCAGTGACTTTTAGAATTTTTTTTTACAGTATTCTCCACCTTTTGTTTCATATGGTATCCCTACCAAATTCAATGCTGGTTAAATTATACTAACTATATTATAGAGTTATAAAGGTCTCTAATTTGAATTTAGTTATAACTGTCCCATATGTTAAACATTTATAAATAATTCCTATTTAAAATAAAATTCAAATATCACTTACTGGAAATACTAAAAGAAAATTAAAGTGCTTTTTTTTCTTACTTTTATTTATAGTAAAAAGATAGTTTCTTGTACGACCTTAAAGATCTATAATAAAAGTCACATTTAATTGAATATCCTCCCAATAAGATTTCATAAAGTAATATTTCACGAATTAAATTTTCCAGAAAAGGCCGTTTTCCGAACGAACTTAAGTAAAACTCTATGGTCTTTTATTTCTTCATTTCCAAGTAGCAGAATGAAACAGGTTCTTTAACCAAGCAAACTTTTTTCCAAACCATTTCCTTTTTATCGGGGACATCAGTTTTGACCACTCGAGCAGATCTTGAACTGGACAAAATTTATAATACGACTAAAGCGCCAGAATAAAATCTGAGTTAAAACGAAAGGGGAGGGGGGGGTACAAAAAAAGTAGGAGATAAAAATAAATAAAGAGCAAAGAACCCAGATCTTACAGGACGGAACAGAAGGAAACGAAACAGAATAAAATAAAAAATGTGGAATTTCAAAGCAAGGCAATCAAATCTATCACATCCATAAAAGTTTCACGAAGCTCGAAATAAAAGGAGACGTTGTGAAATAAGAAAAAAAAAGGAACTCTTGTCTTTCAATTCCGAAAAAAGACTTCTGGATAAAAAAGGAGTCTCCAAGGAGGAGACATCCTGTACATCACCACTGGCAATCAGTGTAATCGCATTTAAATTAAGAGACGTCCGTTTAGGGAGGAGGGTGGCTGAATCTGCATTTGAAATAAGGCTTGAGTACAACAGTCGTGTAACTTTCGTTTCCAACTAGAATTTAGTGAATTAAACAACAAATTAGTGTTTTATTCCTCGACAAATCGCGATGGCATACAAAATATACGCAGAGTGAACAAGTTATAAGATATATTCACATTTCATTAATATGAAGATAATATAAATTTTTCCTCGGATTATAGGAAGACAATATTGAATGTATAAAATTCTTACAGACACAGAAAACAAGTAAGTAATCGAAATGCAAATAGTGAATCGTGGTAATTAAAAAATATTGCAATCAAAAATAGAGTAGAGGCTCAATTCTTTGATAGCAGCGAATAAGTTCATTTTCTCATTGGACAATTTTTAGTTTTATTTGTATTCTATTATTTTTATGAAACATTTATTATTTTAATTTCATATACGTAAAGCGGATGTTATTATGATTGACTTTATTTTATAATTTCAAGTTTCAAGATGTTATAGTCACAATATGTTTATTTATAACGTTTTAAAATATATGCAGATATATAGATATATAAAATAACACAAATTATTACTATAGCTGAGTAATTTTGTTCTGCAAAAAAGGGTGGTAGGACAAATAAATTGGAACCACTGCCTTACAGCAACGTTATTTACATATCTATTACTTCTGGAAAGGATGGAAATTAGAATGCTGAATCCCGGAGCAAAATTGTAATAAACTGTATCCTTTTCCTATCTGTGAAAAAGCACCAGAAATGAAGCAAGGTCTTGCACATGTTTCCGAGAAGGAAAAAAAAGGCTGATTTCAATTCTATTATATTTATTTAGAAATGTAATAGCGAAAATTAGAAAGTCAAGACGAAGGATCGAAGTTGAACAATTGCATAATTAATTTCTGGCCACTATTCAAATCACATAGAATCAGTAATTAATATCTGAGCACTGTCCAACGTAAGTAAAGTCAGTAATTAATTTCTGACCACTATTATATCCAAGTAAAGAAAATAATTCAATCCGGACCACTATTTCACCAAAATAGAGTCAGTGATTTATTCTGATTGTTTATCGGTATTTACTATCTACCTTCACAACCATTTACTTTCACTGTTGCTATTTTTGGATGGGAAAAAGAATTGCATCTTTTCTCATCAAGATCACTTTTATGGAAATTTAGAAAATAAAAAAAACGTATCTTAATCAAAAAGTATATGTAAATAGAAATATTTTTCAATTAATTTGAAAGAGATATAAAAAGGAATATCTTTTTCAAATGAAAAATAAAAATTGCTATGAGTTAAACTATTAATATTACCAGTGAGTTAAATTCAAATGATATAGTGTTATTAGGTGATGAAGTATTACATTAAAATCACAATATATATTATATTTGTTATTAGTAAAAAAGCAGAAAAGATTATGACAACTCTAGCAAGAAGATTTCATGCCTTCTCGATTATCCCCACCCAATGAGAATGAAATACCAACAATCATTATCTTGCCAGATTTCGTTACAAACCTATTTAGTACATATTTTACAGTGAAATGTCTTTTAAATAGTTCTTTGTGTTACTAAACGTTATGAATGACACATCCGTATTGATCAAGAAATTAACGACTCCTATCTTATACAGAAGTGTTATATTATATTATATCATATCATATCATGTGTTCCATATGCTTACATCAATGTGAGCAAGTGTAGAAACAAAATCACAATAAACAAGAAAAATATCCCAATATTATAAGTTGGGCGTCGAAATAAATTATTGCCGATTCGAATAGGAAAATACTTATTTTTCTTATTTCTAAAGATACGGAGTATGTGTGTCTTGAAGATTAATTTATTACGCAAGAGTTATCTTGTATGATTCGAAACATAGGTATTTTATTTCATATTTCCCTTTAGTAATTTCTGTTTGGATGTTTTCTTATTTATCAAAATAAGTGTTAAAACATCAAAGTTTACAAGCTAAAATACAAGTCGGATTTCAAATATAAAGTGCATAGTTGCATTTACTCAACCACATGCATATTCTGATATATATATACGGCATATAAGGTACTGCATGCGAATGTCTAAAAGTTTAATTCAATAAGCAAAAATAGGGTTCAAAATATAAGTATATGTTATACGTAACGAGATCATTTTTCGAATGAGATTGATGTTTTCCTATTTATCAAAATATGTATTAATAGCATCAAACTAAAATAGAGGTTGGATTTAAAATACAAAACACGTGTAAACATGTCATATTTTTACGTGTATTCAAATAAATTATTACTGAAACGAATAGAAATAGACGATATGTTTTCACAGATCTTCACAAAAGTAAGCAACCAAGTATATCAAAATGTCATTCATTAAGAATGTTCTTCTTATGATCAAAATATGTTAGAATCTAATACTTTATGTTGATTTCTGGTTGAACAAAATAAGTATTCATGAATGTGTTGAATCTATAACAAAAATCGTGTTTCAAATGCAAAAGAATATAGGCTGATAATTTGTTGCATTTTGAGAAACATTGTCTTGGACTTGCACGTCAAAGAAAGCGTGTAATGTAGTTTCGAATTTGAGAAGAATGCCTTTATTGCAAGCTAGCAAACTAAAATCAATATTTGTTTTCGACAGACAAACAGATATACATTGTAAATGCATTTTCTATACTTTCTATGATTATTTTGAGACCGAAAATAATAATTTTTAGAATCGATTTATATAAAGTGTTTACTTAGAGATTCAGATAAATCTGCCTTACTTAGAATTTATGAAGTATAGCCGCAAAACAGCGAATACTATTTTTATAGAAATATCAACCGAACTAAAGATTTCAATTTTCAACGTGGAACATGTTTTTACTGCTTCAAATACCAAGAAACAATATATTGAAACTTTATGCTCAATTTCAACTGGTAGTCTTGATATTTATTTATATATTGCTTAGTTTTTATGTTTAAAAATACTTCTCAGTCTTCAATTTTATACGTTTTTTTTTTATTTATTTTTACTTTTTATTTGTTTTAGTTGCTTTTTATAAAAAAATTTTTTATCGATATAAGATTGAAATGCTTATACATAATATTTTAATTGCGTAAAGTGCTGTGGTAGATCCTGGCTGGACAACGATAGCAAATACCACATAACGGTATTCGGACAGCTTACTTAGAGGTTTAGAAGTTTGCTCCCATACAACGCAAAAATGTGAGGCAATTAATACTAAAAATTCCTCCGAAAGGTAATATCCTCCTATCATCACCAGTGGCAGTGGCTATGCTCCATATGTTTAGCTCTGTCGCTCGGTACCGTAGGTTTCGTGTTCAAGCCCCGGCGGTGGCATTGTTGTTTGTAGTGGTGCGGAATCCACTTTAAATTATAGGTCCCGGTCTGTTTAGCCCTCGTGTGCATAAGATAACCGCAGAGCGACTAACGAAACAAAATTATATGTTTAGAGATCAACTGGAGATCATGGATTATAAGGATTTTAAATGTTTAGCACTGGAATCGTATTTAACTGTTTATTCAGTTTCTTTGAACAAGTAATGGGATTTATCGACTCACGGTCTAGTTGTAATATACGCAGCGGATTTGCAAGAATGGTCGTGTATAAAACCAATGGCGGTGGCTGTTGCAGTCACTACTTTTAGAAGCGAAGTGATTCATTGATGATTGTAACAACATGTATTATTATCTCAAATGTTTTCACCATAAAAAATAAAGTAAATATAGGACATTTATCCCTAATAGTCCTCCAGGAATGCAATGATAGCTTTTTCATACCCCTCAGTGGACTGTTGATGATATGCACAACTGAAACACGAGAACCATCAGTGTACAACAACAAGAAAAAATTGTAATATATTAATAAATGAAGCTCGATTACTTCTGGTCAGTATCTCTTAAATGTTAAAAAAATAAAAATCCAGTGAATAATTTTTTAAATTTTATTTATTTATTTTACTTTTCTTATCATGAATGATTGGAATTGATCCGTGTCCAAACATTTCATGGAAATCGGAAATCTTTTTTAAATAATAATAAAATAAAGAAAGAAAGAATGGAAAATGTTGTTAGTTGTCTCTTAGATGCATTAAATTATTTTAATGACTTGAGCTAGTACTACATTCATTGTCTGTAATGCGGTTCATTATTATACAATAAGACTATGCATTAGCTGAACTACAATTGAATGTCTAGACAATGTATATATTTCTCTAATTAAATATCACATCGTTACAAAGCAGTCAATTCCATTTGATATTTAATTAGTATATCATCTTATGATCACAGTTTATAAATTCGATTAAATACTTGATTTTATTGTTAAAATTAGGTTTCTTGTATTCATACTGTGCTAATATTTACACGCACATCTTTTGCAAACAGCTTACAAATCAACATAAAATTTTAATTTCATTTCAAAATTTCAGTATGAGAATTTAATTTTATAATAAAAATCAATATATTTTGCATGGTAATTGAAAAATTGGATATTATTCTAGTTAATCTAATGTTCAAATTCATAACTGAATTTTTAATTAATTTAATTCCATTATTATCTTCATAAAATCCTGGCAAATCTATGCAATAAGGGAAAATGTGTTAGCAAAAGAAAAATGTCGTATTGAGACAATTGTAAAAAGATTAAGTTATATAGTTTCTATGTAAATTATTTGGTTAAAAAAATATATCGCTTTATGATCACATGGGGAACAAAACGACCAGGTAATATCACTTTGGGTTTCAGTTCTAGACAGGTCGATTTGAAGACTGACAAATCGAAAGAACCGGAACTGTTCAATATTTTACCATTCCATCGAAGTCTAAAAATTTGTCTAAAAAACTACAAATAACAAATGTAATATATGTATATAGACCCATTATTGTTTTGTTTATTTGGTTTGATTTCAATGTTTTGCGGAACTAACCTATTCACTCTTTTTAATAAGATTTATATGTACGTTCCAGGATAACATTTAGTGTGTGTTTATATGTGTCCGGGATAACAATTACTGTACTCTAAAAATTTTAAAAGCATTCTAATTTTTTTCATTAAATTCACTATTCTTTTATCTGGTGTGTTGTCGAAAATCACGAAAATGTTTTCTCTGCTTATTATTTAATTAAACAAAAACTTTATTTTGTAGATGTTGTCATCGGGTAGTGTGATCACATGGTCTATATTTTTCATTACTTTTAGAAATTTACTTAAAATGATAAATGTATTATACGATTATGTTAATTTTTAATATGTTTCAGCCATAAAAATGGCGTTCTCTATGTAATTTTAAAAATTAAAATGTCGTAGTATTTTTTATATAGAAATACGAACTGCGTACACTTATATTTAAATTTAAAAAAAAAAAATTCAAATTGTTGAACGGAAAATAACTGATTATTGAAAATTACATGACACGAAAGCGTACAAACACTTAAAGGAAAATGAAAAATTAGTATATATTACGCAACTGAAAATAACTTAATATGGTGCAATTTGGCCTTAATAATTAATGTCGTCTGATCATGTCATTAGACTAATATTTTGTGTGGTACATGGCGTAATTTACAGACCACTCTTGCATCAATGCATATTTTAAGGAATCTTTATGTCGAACATTGTATTTTATAACTCACTTGTCAAGTTCATACCATACGTTGCGAATGTGACGGCTGCTTAGGGTATGGTACTGTGCAGGTATTTTAAAGGGGACAATTGTTTCACAATCTTCGTTGTGTGTTGTAGATAATTTTCGGTTCTAAACTGGTTTCCAAACTATAAACTTTTAACAGATATCTTAACACAATCTTGCAATATTTTTATATATTCAAAAGAGTCATCGTATTTTCGATGAAATTAATTTCCCAACACCAGCAGCCAACACTGACCTCCAAACCAGGACTCCATCATGATTCCCAATACAACGACATTTATGATTTTTAATTCTTTGTTTCAGTGCTGAAAATTTTTGCCGCGTTCTTCACTTACGAAAACATTTTATTTACTCTCATCGGTGAAAAAGGCAAACAAAATTTAGTTCTTAATTTGATTTGATCTGGATACTAAATTTCTTCTCAGTACTCTGCCGTTAAAATGCTTCACAACGGAATTTTCTTCAAAATGTTTCAACATTAACAAACACTCTTACTAGTTATCGCCACAACATATTTTATTAATTAAGGAGCAGGCAATGTCTGATTTAATCTCCTTTTCCTCGTCAATTTTCGAAAATTTCGAGTCCAAGTACGAGGTACGATTTGTTAAAAATATATTTAGTGTAAGGTTAGTATATCAAGGTTTGTTAAAAATACATCTATATATTTGTGAACACCAATTTCCTATCTTGGAACAAGTTTAACTGGAAACAATCATAATACAAATTTCTTAGAGCATATTCAAAATTCCCTTTAGAATTATGAAAATGTCTTTTAGCTCCTGCTTTAGTAAACGTGAAGTCGTATGACATACTACAAAAGCACTTTCTGTAAGTAGATTTTTAAAATATTTTTGTACATATTCTAGAAAATAAATTGACTTTTGTCATTTACTTTTATAAAATATAAAATGTAACATTGCAACGTTGAAAAAATTAAATAAAATGTAACTTTGCAATAAATTTAGTTTTTCAAAAATATTTTTAGTTCTTAAATCTCGTTATTTTGAGAGATATTGGTTTTTGATAATGATTTTACCTACATATATTTTTTCAAAATTCTTTTTATTTATAATCAGATATTCAGGAAAATATTTCTTTACTATTCGCCAAACGTTAATTTACAATTTTCCCCCGTCATTTTTCCGTATAAAATTTACCAAAACTAAAAAGTTTTATTGTCTGAAACTAAGCAGAGTAGGGCCATATCTACTAGTTATACATTAACACTGCCCATTTGCAGAAAACAAATTGAAATCTCTAGGCAATGGTTAGATGTATTTTGATACAGCTGCATTTTGCTAATTAAATGTCATATTATTACAAAGTAGACGATTTTAATTGGTACGTAATTGGAACATCCCTTTATGATACTGTTTAGAAAATCATGCAATACACAGTTATTTAATGAATCAGAGCGTTTCAATTAAGATTCAGTTGTGAAAATAATTGCTCCATTAAATATTTTGATGCATTTGATAGAATTTGATTGATTTCATTCCTACTGTGCTAATATTTAACGTTTATTTTCGTAAATAATCATATAACAAAATTAAATATTAATTTCATCATAAAATTTCGATGTTAGGATTTAGTTATTTTATTAAGATTATCGCTATGTTGCTGGATTATAAAAAAATGTATCATCTTTTCAGATTTCAATGGTAGTTCATCATATTATGTAGATTTAATGTACGAATCAACAAATGAATTGTTATTATTTACAAAACTTCAATCATAAAATAATTTTCTTAAAGCGGTGATTGAGCCACTTAAATATTCAAAATGTGTAATTTATTTAACACAAGGTTATAAGAGAAAGCATTGCCAATGGAGCAATCTAAAAGTCTAATTCTTCGCATTTCCTTGTCAATTGGGTAATTTTTATTATCGAACCAGGTGTCAGAACGTTAATGTAAATAGCATGTTGGGTTTCAAATCTAGACAACATTTGAACATTTGAACCTAACATGCAAAACTATATCGAAAGTGTTTGAGTCTATAAATAGGGAAAATAAATTCATAGGTTAAAAAGTCTTTCCGTTGGGTTCCAGGAGGAAAGGATAAACCGCGGATCCTCAGGCGCTATCCTTGGGGTGCATGTGAATTTCCATGCAAAATTGTGGTTGCAAGATATGGATGCAATCTGGCAAGTCCCCATGATTACTGAGTAATGGCAAGTCTGCTAGCTATCAGTTATTAGTAGTGTCAAACAACAGCAGGTCCAAGTGTCAGACATTAAAAACAACATTTAAACGCGATTGCTTTTTTTTTCTGTTTCTACAGTTTCTGTCTTCAATCAACTTACTAATTTCCTTTATTGTAATTCTGATAACTTATCAAGTATATCAAAATAAAGTTATGTAAAATTACGCATATTTTTTTTAAATTCTGTAATGTTTCATGTAATTGATTATCTTAAATTAGAAGGGCTCGAGATGTTTTCCCAATTTTATTTATTTTTTCCGCTATTTAAATTTTTTTTGTTACTAAGACTACATATTTTCTAGATTTGTTCTATTACTTGATGTTCGAAAGTTACATTTACGCATTTATTCTTCTTATTTGATGCTCGACAGTTACATTTGCACATTTGTACTTATTATTTGATGTTCAACAGTTAATTTGTACATTTGTTCCTATTATTTGATGTACAATAGTTACATTTGCACATTTTCTCTTATTATTTTTAACAATTACATTTTTACATTTGTCTTTATTATTCGATGTTCGCTAGTTACATTTGCACGTTTGTTCTTCTTATTTGATGTGTGGTAGTTACATTTGCTCATTTGTTATTATTTGATGTGTAACAGTTACATTTGCACTTTTATTATTGTAATTTATATAGGATTAAATATATTATAGAGAGTAAATTCAACAATTACCTCTTTAATGCCCATAATATAATTATGATAAATAAAAATGTAAACTTTTTTGAGGAAAAGCATTCCATACTTAAGCTATAATAAAACCATGATCAAACATAAAGAGATTTGTCAAATCTTTTGGTGTTTTAAAATTTTCGGTACATACCAGCACTTAGACATTCCGAGTCCTTTGAGATGAAATTAGGGTTGAAGCTTCCCTTTTCCTTTTGAAAATTAAATATGACTTTCGTCTCCGAAAGTGATGTCAAACAGAATGAATCATCGCTTTCAGCACTTAAATTAAAACTCATACGCTTTCTGAAATTTAAGTGATTGTTGTATTGAACGTTGAACAGAATAATAATTGAATTTGTACTTAGAAATGTCGAAACATAGATCAGTAATTTGATAAAAGCGATCCAACATCGATTCGTAGTTTTGCTAAATGGCGCTTTTGGAAGATACGTTTTGTTTGCTTTCAAGCTCATTTGTTCTGTGTCTTTCTTGTTATGATGGAAAAGTTAAACTTCCACTTAATGAATAAAACGAAATGCTTGAGAAAATAATACTTTGTAAATAGGGTGACTGAATTGTCAATGTTAATGAACGGTTGGATGTTTGAATTTACTAAAATGCTGAAGATAATTACTAATGTATTCCTTCGTTGGAGATGGAAAGGAAATTTGTGAGGAAGATATGTATTAAATCAATTATTTATTTAGTTGTTTTGCGTTGCTTATTAAAATACAGCAAACCCTTAACATGAATTTTAATGGTATGATTAAAATAATTGTTTAATTTGAAAAAAATTTTCGTTTATTTAGAATTGTAAATATTTTTTTTCTAAATTCTCCAAGATTGACATTCTTTTTATACATTTAAACTAGTTTAAAAGAATTTAAAATAACAAACAAAAGATTTAGTGACCATTTTATATCGTCATAAATCAATTCAGGTAAGATTTCATAAAATAATAATAATATTAATACTAAAATCATAATAATAATAATAATAAAGTAATAATAATCTTCAAAGCAGTTCAAATTAATTTATATTCGCATTAAACAAAGCTATATGTTTACAATATTATTTAGTTAACGAATTTTGTAAGTATTTAAATTAATTTTAAGGTCCTTTGAAAACTCAAATACATTTTTAAGCATTTATCTTATTTTGAATGACATAAAAAAAAAGATTGTAATAATGTAAATAATAAATATAAAGATTTTAAGAACATGTTTTTTTGTCTGTACAAAATAAATTTGTCTTTTAATTGAGTAAAGATTAATCGTCTAATTACATACATATTGCTTATTATCGTAATGTAATATATTTCTATTATATAAAAAAAAAGGTTTAAATGAACATAAAATATTTTTTACCTAACAAGTAAACCCTTGAGTTTCAAGTTATATGTTTTTTTAGTTTTTCTAAAACCTTAAGAAAAAAAAAGCTGGCGTAAAAATGTTCATAAAACCTAAATATAAAGAATTAATTTTAGATAAACTTAAATCCATACTTTTTTGTTAATTATATTTAAAAATAATAATATTATAATATATATATATATTAGATTTTAAAATAATAATATTTTTAAAGCGTTACGATTACACTTAAAGTTTTAAATAATTCTATATTAGTTTTATTATTCGTTCAAAATAAAACAATTGTTTTTATTTTAATCCAATTCAATGAAAATAACATAATTAATGCCGCGAAAATCATACGTAAAGTAAATGAAATTAAAACAAATACTTTTTTAATCGGAACAAAATAATATAAGCCTTTTAAATGCTCTATGCTAAAATTAATAAATTATAAAAGGAAGACAGATTGTTATTTTGAAATTTAAATCTTCTTAAGCATAAAAAATAAAATATGATTAAAAAAACAATCAAAATTCATATTCGAAAACAAGCATGTTTGTTTTTAAATTACGAGTTTGTTTTATTATTTTTTTCATTAAATGAACAAAAAAAATTGCTGCCATGAGAATTAATTTTTTTGAAATTAAAATAAACCCATGATTTCAAATTATTATTTTTCATTATATTCTTAAAATTATATTTTATTATTATTAATCATTCTTAAAAACATGTGTTTTCTATTATTTTAATAGTAGTAATTATTTAAATTTTTATTTTTATATATTTATATTATTTTTAAATTTATTTGAAAAATCACCATTTTTTTTAATAACTTACTTTTTTTTCAACTGAAATAGCGTGTTTGAAATCTTATGATTTAAATCTTTCAATTAATACTTAACTTAAAATCCCACTATCAAAATAATTCAAGAAATCCAAATCCAATGATTAGATTTGATATGTCAGTCTTTCACAACATCTTCCTTGAAACCTCAGAATCGACGAACAGCAGCCTTTTAATAGATTCGGAATCCGGTCTTGCCCAGTATTTCCTGCAGCAAACATCGAACGGGACGTGAAATTTGAATCTAATCAGTCGTTCAGACGTCTCATCTATTCATAACATGCTCACAAGCTTTCTGTTCAAGTGTAAATATTGCAATAAATGGAGTATTGCAGCCAGCTCATCCAAGAAATTAAAGTGAGACTCCAAATCCGAGGCCGGGACTTGTAAAACTTTTGTGTTTGACCGCCACAGCGTAAAAGGTCGAGATTTGCTGGATTTAACTGATTGCTGGGAGCGTCTACCTCAGGTGCTGTTTGATTGAATAAGGGGAAATAACTGACAAGGACGGTGGTGGTATAAACTGCCTTTGGCAGCTTTGGCTCTGTTTAGTTAAATGAGAAGGTATTTTAAGTCTCTATTAGTACTAAGTCATTAGAAATATTTATCATTCAGTTCCAAATTATAAAGTAGAAAAAAAATAACGTTGGTAATATGAACTTTGGAATAAATTAGTTGATGAACAACAACAACTAACAATTTAGATACTGCTTAGTGTAAATATACAAGTTCTTTGTCATTCGAAATACCAATTATTCTGCCTATGGTTTTAAACACAAGGATAAAAACATCCCCTTTGGTGTATAAATGCTTATCTTGATTTCGATATCTTAAAGGAATTAATTAATTAGTGATTGAATTAAATTAAAACTTGGTGCTAATAAAGGAATAAATGGTATACATTAAGTGAATCATAGAATGAATTAATATTTATTCTAATCACTTATAATGAAATTTACTTCAGTTAATTAGTATTTTTCATTAATGAAATTTTCTTTGATGTTTTTTTTGTAAGCATACCAAATTTAAAATTTAACATAATGTTTTAAGAAAATCAGTATTAATTAAGAATACCTTAATTTATTTTCTACTTGATTGTGATTTCCATTTACTTTAAGCCAAATCAAATTGATTTTTTATTGATTATGTTTTTACCATGACAAAACTTGCTGAATAAAATATTTTTCTCCAATATTAGAGTGCTGCCATTTAGATAGCTCTCTGGCTATTGGTACCATGGGCATTAGGTTAGAATCCTGACAGTAGCATTGATGTTTGTGAGTGGTTAAGAATCACGTTAAACTATAAATGCCGGTCTAATTAACTTAAAGTGTGGAAAATATGACCGTAGTGCTACAAACCAAACCAATATTAGACTTAAATAAGGCAATATAATTCAAAAGTTGTTTTTTAAGATCATACAATATATGAAATAAGTAAATACATTAAGTTTACACATATTAGTTTCTAAATGATTTAAGTGGTATGTAAGTTAATACCTTGTTGAATTAAAGTGGCTTTATGTGCCACAAATACAAAAAAGAATATTAATTTTTAAAACTTCTCCAAATGTCAGTTACCAGTAGTTACGATCAATTTTATTCATTCTTATGAGATATATTCTGGTCCAATTTTTCGAGTGAATATTCCTCCTGTTTTTTTAAATTTTTGTTATTAAAATCAAGTTGCAAGATTGTTACTTGCATGATTATAATTGCAAGATTTAAATTATTATTTAAAATCTTGCATCAGTTAGCACCGTTGTTAAGACATTGATCTTAAATAGTTTGCAATATTGATAATTTCCTTATAGATATATAATATGAAATCAAAATGCATTAGAATGTAGAAAGCATTATAAAAAATTAAATTGTAAAATTACATTTTGAAATAAGTAATTACATTAACGTTTCTCAACCTTTTAGTAATTGCAATCCATTGTCCATTGCCGCTCCTTCTTTCATATAATACTAATGTATTTTGAAGCTAATGTTACACTATGACTTTGATTGAACATCTTAGAAATTACTAAGAATAAGTAAATTTATTGATATTTGGCATCACCGTTTAGAAGAATTGACAAATCCAGATCGATGCCTCTGTATTGCCCTCTGTCTTACGTCCAGCCTTGAGGATGCTCTGCACTGTCTCAAACATTCTGCACTTCTTTTTCAAATGTCTGCACTTCTAAACTCATGTTTGGGAAAATTGCAACACCATGAAGGACTTACGCGACTGAGCTGAAATTTTCAGGAAATGCAAATTAGCGCATGATATGCAAATGATTAGGATTTCAAATCCGTAACGCATGCGTATGCTGAGCAGCGCCCTCTGAAAGGTGAATGGATCCGAATAAATAGACGGCTGTAGCGAGTCGTGTATGGTTATCGGTGGTTATCTGCTAGTGGTAAACGTTAGCTCAATTGTTGCTTATGCCTCTTCGACGACAGAGAGCGAGATTTTAACAACTTACAGAGTTTGAACGGGGGAGAATCCTCGGCCTTCGTGAAGCTGGATTGTCTTATCGTGCAGTATCCTCTCGTGTGCAGCATAACAGCTGCACAGTGATGCGTCTTTGGAAGCAGTGGACGGACGAGTATCGGACAACTCGGAAATCCGGGAGTGAACCCCGAAATGTGACATCAGCTCGCGATGATAGACACCTGGTCCGCATGGCGCTGACGGACCGTAAAGCTTCCTCTAGACAATTGGCAGCACAGTGGTCAATAGCTACAGGTGTTTCATTGTGTACTTCATCAATTCGTAGACGTCTGCTGCAGCGTGGACTGCGCGAATGGACTCCTTTATGCAGGATCCCTCTCACGCTAAACCATCGCCGCCTGCGGCCACAATGGGTCGCTCAGCATAGAGACTGGCTTGCTGATTGGCAGCATGTCGTGTTTTCTGACGAATCCCGCTTTAATTTATGGTACCATGATGGCCGCATTCGTGTCAGACGCTATGCCGGTGAACGCCACCTTCCGGAGTGCATTATCGAACGCCACAGTGGACGAACACCCGGAGTTATGGTCTGGGGTGCCATAGCATATCATGGACGATCTCAATTGCTAAGAATTGTGGGCAATCTGAACAGCAACCGGTACATCAGGGAAGTTCTACAGCCCCAGGCTGTTCCCTTCCTTCAAAGCTTGCCAGGCGCTGTATTTCAACAGGACAATTCCGCCCTCATATCACTAGGACAGTTCAATCCTTCTTTGCAACGCGGCAGGCACAGCTTTTTCCTTGGCCTGCGTATTCCTCGGATATGTCGCAGATTGAACATGTGTGGGATTTCGTTCGTCGGCGTCTCGCTCGTGATCCTCGTCCTGTTGCTTCTGCAGACGAACTTTGGTTGCGCATACAAACAATATGGAATGCTCTTCCTGAGGCAGACATTCAAAATTTGTTTGACTCCAGGCCACATCGTGTAGCAGCACTTCTTGCGGCGCGGAGTGGCTACACAAAATACTGATTCCGATCTCTTGTTATTGTTTGTTTGTTTTGAACATTTAATCATTTATTTGTACGACTACCACTCAACTGTGTATTAAATTTCATTCAATTATGACGATTCCTTCATGGTGTTGAAAGTTTCACAAACAGGAGTTTATTTCAAAATACTTTCGAAGGTCTTTCAGTTGGCGAGGAAAAAATCTGCATAGACTTCACAGAAAGTGACGAGATCAAAAGACAATTTAGGAATAAATCACTCTTTGAATTTTAGGAATCGTAAATGATGAGTTTTCTGTATTGAAAACTGGATCAGTTCATATACTCATACTAATTGATATTACGGTTTTGAAGATCTTACCTTTGCATTTTCTTCAGTAGCTGCTTTGAAATCAAAATATGTATCTCTACTAAGTATATAAAAATAACGTAATGTCTATTTCTAATATAAAACCTTCCTTTGAAGAACTTTACTCTGCAAGATAGACTCACTAATAAATATGAAACGCATTTATTTTAGTATCAATAAGTCAATTATTAAATATGCTGTGTGCTACTGATACAATCCTATCTATAAGTTTATTATACCATTGTAAATATGGAATGTATTTTTTTTTTTTTTTTTTGCTTTTCTTTCAGAAATTAATCAATTTTTTAAATAATATTTTCTTTTTGACATGCTCGAGTCCCTGATTTACTGTTAGCACTTTCCTTCACGATGTCACTGGCTATAGGCTGAGAATCTCTGAAGTACAGATTTTTTTATTATTTTTTATTAATGGCTGTTAATATTTAAAATAAATGTTTGCAAGTTATAACAAAAAACAAGTTATATTTTTAAGAATAATGTAGATTATTAGCTATATATGCATCTTGAATTGCGACTTTTTCATAGAGGATATGGCATAGAAAACTTACATTATTAATGATTGAATATCTTCAGGTTGACTTGGTATTCAGTCACACTTAAATAGTAATGGATTATTTAATTGCAGTGATACATTAGAATAAGGCGTGATGACTCCCTATGCCCCAAAAACAGTTCCTTTAATAAAAATTAATAACAGTTTAGCGGCTTCATATAGACGAATATAGGCTGTAAAAATGCCAAAATTTATAAGAAAACAATTTCTTTCGAATTATGTACTCGAACACATCAACAATGTAATCGCTGAATATATTATGTTTTCTGTATTCCTTTCTTATGCAATACTGACTTTCTCCAATAACTACATTGAATGATTAAATTGTTTAATTCATTTCATCTTATTTTAATAAAAATGTTAAAATTACCCCTTCTGAATTTCTTTAAATGATCTTGGGTATGATTTTTTTTTTTAATGCTAATCTACTTTTTAACTTTTTGTCAAAAAATGTGAGATGTTTGAAGAAAATACTTAATGAGAAATAATAATGTTTAGTAAAAATTATAAGCTTCGTACATAAAATTTATTTAGAAAATTATACATTGAGTAAAATTGTAGTATTTTCATAGAACACAATTCATCTTACAAAAGATTACTTATTATAAGATTTAAAAAAAAATTATAATTATACTCAAATGAATGTTAAAAAATGCAAGTACATTTTTATTTTATTCAAAGAATTACGCAAAGTCTGAATTACTATTATTTTTTTTTTTTTTTTACAAAAGAAATGTTATCAACAGTGGCATTTTTTCAAAAAAAAAAAAAAACTAGAATTTATTTTTAAAATTACTTTCTAACTTATTTTTATTTTATTTTCTGCCTTGATTTGTGCAATTTTTTTTTGTATCATTTTTATATATATGAAAAGAAATCACCCATAAAAATATGAATTAAATAATACAAAGAAAAACTGTTTTTAAGCTATCATATTTCGCGTTGTTTCACCGCGCAAAATCAGGTTTGAGTGAATGTAACATTCTTTTATGCAAGATTGTCTTCATAATGAAAGAAAATTTGTGTTGCCTTCATATTAATCAAATGCGAATATATCTAATAACTTGCTCACTCAGCATACATTTTGAATGGTGTTGTTATTTGTCGAGGAATAAAACACTAATTTGTTGCTTAATTCACTAAATTGTAGTTAGCAACTAAAGTTACACGACTATTCCACTCAAGTCTTATTTCAAATGCAGATTCAGCTATCCTCCTCCTTAAACGGACGTCTCTTAATTTAAATGCGATTACACTGATTGCCAGTGGTGATGTACAGGATTTTTTCTCCTTGGAGACTCCTTTTATTTCCCTAGAAGTCTTTTTTCGGAATTGAAAGACAAGAGTTCCCTTTTTTTTTTCTTACTTCACGACGTCTCTTTTTATTTCGAGCTTCGTGAAACTTTTATGGATGTGATAGATTTGTTTGCCTTGCTTTGAAATTCCGCACTTTTTTCTTTTGTTCTGTTTCGTTTCCTTCTGTTCCGTCCTATAAGATCTGGGCTATTTACTCTTTATTTATTTTTATCTTCCATTTTTTTTCTTACCCCCCTTCCGTTTTAACTCAGATTTTATTCTGGCGCTTTAGTCGGATTAAAAATTTTGTCCAGTTCAAGATCTGCTCGAGTGGTCAAAACTGATGTCCCCGATAAAAAGGGAATGGTTTGGAAAATGTTTGCCTGGTTAAAAAAGAACCTGTTTCATTCTGCTTGGAAAATGAAGAAATAAAAGACCATAGATTTTTACTTAAGTTCGTTCAGAAAACGGCTCTTTCTGGAAAATTTAATTCGTGAAATATAACTTTATTAAATCTTATTTGGATTATATTCAATTAAATGAGACTTTTATTACAGATCTTTAAGGTCGTATAAGAAACTATCTTGTTACTATAAATAAAAAAGAAATAAAACAGCACATAAATTTTCTTCAGGTATTTCGAATAATTATTTGAATTTTATTTTAAATAGGAATTCTTTATAAAGGTTTAAAGTATAGGGTGGTCATAACTAAGAATAAATATTGAAAAATGCAAGTACAATTTTTTTTTCCTGTTCAAAAAAATTACCCAAGAATTATTTATTTATACTGAATTATTTTTATTATAATTTTTTATAGTAGAAATGTCAGCAACAACGGCATCTTTTCAGAAAAATTATAAATTGTTTTTTTTTTTAATTAGGTTCGGATTTCTTTTTATGTGGCCCTCTTTTGCCGCATTTCTGGGATATTTTGTGCAATTTTTATGCAGTATTTGAAAAGAAATTGTACATCAAAATAAATAATTAAATACTACTAATAATAAGAATAATTTCATTCAAACCTGTTTTTCAGTAATATTATTTCGTGCTGTTCCTACATACAACACAAAATTAGGTTTGAGCATATTTAATATTCATTTATACACGATTATCTTCATAATGAGAGAGAATTTGAGATGTCTTCCTATTAATCAATGTATCTAATAACTTCTTCGCGCAGCGTACATTTTGAATGGCGTCGAGACTTTTCGACGAATAAAACAGTAACTTGTTGTTTAATTCACTAAATTATAGTTGGCAACTAAAGTTACACGACTGTTCTACTCAAGCCTTATTTCAAATGCAGATTCAGCTGCCCTCCTCCTCCCTAAACGGACGTCTCTTAATTTAAATGCGATTACACTGATTGCCAGTGGTGATGTACAGGATGTCTCCTCCTTGGAGACTCCTTTTTTATTTCTCCAGAAGTCTTTTTCGGAATTGAAAGACAAGAGTTCCCTTTTTTTTTTTTCTTATTTCACAACGTCTTTTTTTTTATTTCGAGGTTCGTGAAACTTTTATGGATGTGATAGATTTGTTTGACTTGCTTTGAAATTCCGCATTTTTTTTTATTCGGTTTCCTTTTCCTTCTGTTCCGTCGTATAAGATCTGGGCTCTTTGCTCTTTATTTATTTTCCTCCTCTTTTTTTTTGTACCCCCCTTTCATCTTAACTCAGATTTTATTCTGGCGCTTTAGTCGGATTAGAAATTTTGTCCAGTTCAAGATCTGCTCGGGTGGTCAAAACTGATTTCCCCGGTAAAAAAGGAAATGGGTTGGAAAGGTTTGCCTGGTTAAAGAACCTGTTTCATTCTGCTGGGAAAATGAAGAAATAAAGGACTATAGAATTGTACTTAACTTCATTCAGAAAAGGATCCTTTCTATAAAATTTAATTCGTGAAATATAATTTTATTAAATTTTATTTGGAGGATATTCAATTAAATGAGACTTTTATTATAGATCTTTAAGGTCTTATAAGAAACTTTCTTGTTACTATAAATAAAAGAAAGAAAAAAGCACATTAATTTTCGTTAGGTACAGCGGAGAATTATCTGAATTTTATTTTAAATAGAAATTCTTCATAAATGTTTAACGCATATGTTGGTTATAACTAAAAATGAATATTGAAAAATGCAAGAACATTTTTTTTTATTCTATTCAAAAAAATTACGAAAGACCTGAATTATTGTTGTTATTATTTTTATAGTAAAAACGTAAGCAACAATAGCATCCTTTCAGAAAAAATTAGCAATTTATTTTTAAAATTACCTTCAAATAGCTTTTTGTGGGGTCCACTTTTGCCAAATTTGTGCCATATTTTGTATCATTTTTTATAAAGTATATAAAAAAAAATTGCCTTAAAAAATAAATAAATAAATGAAATAATAAGAAGAAAATTGTAATCAAACCTATTTTAAGTAATAAAATTTCGTATTATTCCCATACACCGCACAAAAACAGGTTTGAGTATGTGTAACATTCTTTCTGCAAGATTGTCTTATAATCTGAGAGAAAATGTATGTTGTCTTCATATTAATCAAATGTGAATGTATCTAATAACGTGTTCACTCTGCATACATTTAGAGTGGCATTGAAATTTGTCGAGCAATAAAACAGTAATTTGATGTTTAATTCACTAAATTCTAGTTGGCAACGAAAGTTACACGCCTGTTCTACTCAAGACTTATTTCAAATGCAGATTCAGCTACCCTCCTCCCTAAACGGACGTCTCTTAATTTAAATGCGATTACACTGATTGCCAGTGGTGTTGTACAGGATGTCTCCCCCTTGGAGACTTCTTTTATTTCTCCAGAAGTCCTTTTTCGAAATTGAAAGACAAGAGTTCCTTTCTTTTTTCTTATTTCACAACGTCTATTTTTTATTTCCAGCTTCGTGAAACTTTTATGGATGTGATAGATTTGTTAGCCTTGCTTTGAAATTCCGCATTTTTTTATTTTTATTCTGTTTCGTTTCCCAGCTGTTCTGTCCTATAAGACCTGGGCACTTCGCTCTTTATTTTATTTTTATCTTCCTTTAACTCAGATTTTATTCTGGCGCTTTAGTCGGATTAGAAATTTTGTCCAGTTCAAGATCTGCTCAGTGGTCAAAACTGATGTCCCCTATAAAAGGAAATGGTTGGAAAAAGTTTGGCTGGTTAAAGAACCTGCTTTCATTCTGCTTGGAAATGAAATAAAAGACCATAGATTTTTACTTAAGTTCGTTCGGGAAACGGTCCTTTCTGGAAAATGTAATTCGTGAAATATAACTTTATTAAATCTTATTTTGAGGATATTCAATTAAATGAGACTTTTATTATAGATCGGTGAGGTCGTATAAGAAACCTTTTGGTTACTATAAATAAAAGTAAGGGAAAAATCACATTAATTTTCTTTAGGTATTTCCAGAAGTGTAACTGAAGACTTTAAATAAGTATTTCTTTATGAATGTTTTACATATGAGATAGTTATAAATAAAGAGGCATTTATAACTAGAATAATTTAACCAAAAGGGAGCAGCCTAATGGCAAATTGGCTAGCGTTCTGGCCTTTGCTACCACAGGCTTCAGGTACCTGGCGGTGGCATGGATGTTTGTTAGTGGTTCGAAATCCACGTTAAGCTGTAAGTTTCAGTCCAATTAGCCTAAAGAGTGCACAAAATGACCATAGAGCGACAAACCAAACCCAGAGGAATTTGATAGGGACAAAACAAAAGCGGGAGAATATCATGAAAAAAGTTGTAGAATCCATCGATATAATTAATTGCATTAACTTACAATGCTTAGATTTATAATATATAAATCAAAAAGTTGCTATAGTGGAACATAATTAAACCATTATTATTATTTTATTTGAGGATCATGTTCCTTGTACAAAATTTTCTTATGATAAAGAAATTGCATTGTGTGTGTAAAGAATTCCTTATAACCCAACATAACATGTTCATAGGAAAGTTCAGCACATTCCGAGTTTAATTGTCTTTTAAAGTAGCCAACATAGGAACACTATCTAGGTAAGCCAACTTTAGAAATCATCATGGTCCAGAATGAAATTTCTACAAAGATTGCAACTCCTAACACCAGTAGTATAGAATGTAAATCCAATCACCCACAGCATAAAATGCAATTCCTAGTACCAACGACATGTAATGCAATTTCAAGCATCAACAATATGGAAGGCAATTCCTAATGCCAACAACACATAATACTGTTACCAGTACTAACAGTATATAATATAAATCCTAGTAGCTTTGGCTTAAACTGCAATTCCGCATTCACAGGAAGAGTAACTGCTTTCAACATAAACTTGAAAATGTCTACTATATAATGTTTTAATTTAGTTTCGCCACCGGAATTCAGTGGCATATTTATTATAAGACTTGCAGCAGTCCATAGACCACAGTTTCATTTTGAGAACTATTTGTTTCGTGGAGTGCTTCCTCGCAAGTTTATATTGATACGCCTACCAAATTTCAAGACATAGAATAATCTACAAATAAATCGATGCAGTGCCAATTTTAATATGACCATTCAATATTTAAGCTAATAATACACTTTTTTCTATTCAGATTTGCTTATTTCATCAAGAGTTGTTAAATTAATCATGGCCAAAGCAGAAAAAAAAAAAAAAATGTTCTTTTCATTTTAAATTGTAAATAGGCGATTCAAGAGCAATATCTTTAAAACTATCCCTCTCTCCTTATCTTTCTCTCTGTTATATATATATATATAATTTGTTGAAAGGGGAACATTGTTTTATGCAAAACATTTCAATCGACGTCGTTATGTTCATTTCAATATATGGTGATATATGAAGTTGCATTGCTTTCATACTGTCTCAAGTGGCATATGCATTTAAAGCAGGTTTCGCGCTATTGATGTGCGAAGGAATGTTGTTAAGACGAATTGTAGCACTAAGATGCCAACTGGACATATTTGCAAAAGGAAGAAATGTTGGAATTCTGGAATCCAGGCGATCACAAATCAAAGTATCTCAAATTCTGAATATGCCTAATTCTATGATTCAAATATTGTGGCAGAGGTCAAATGCGAGTAAGTGGCAATAACTATACGAAGTTAAAGGGACAGTTGTGCCACATAATTCGGTTTAGCACTTGCAATCGCCACAGGCGTAAGGTGAAATGTGTACAGGAGATGGCAAATGATGAAAACCTGATGTATGACAAATTGCATACAGTAGGCTCAATCTAGTTGGTTTATATGCCACATTACCAGATATTTGCTTTCCCATCTCGTTTGCGGATAAACTCGCTCGTTTATACATTTGGAACATTAGCTCTAAAGTTTGGGACAATGGGATGTTCAGCGGCGAATCTAAATATTGATTCTTGTTGAATAACGATATGGATAGAACGTGTAACCCATTTTTGCCCAAAAAAAACATTGAAATGAAATCATTTTCTGTCCAACGTGAGCAGGTATCGTTCTGGATGGTTGCACACACCTCCATATCTTTGAAATGGGACCTATGATTGTTAAAAATAGTATAAGTTTCAGCATAAGAAGAGTTATTGGCATAATAATATTCTTTTAAACTTTTTCTCTGGTACTAAAAGTGTTAATAATTATTATTTTGCATTGTTATCTTTTTATCCTATATAACGGTTTCCCACTCATATATAAAATTTACCTCCATTCCAACTTATATATCCTTCATTATTCATAAAATTAACAATTATGTTTAACTTTTGGACATGCATGTTAGGCATGTAGCCAGGTTCTCATCTACTAGTGCTTCATAAAATTCAAAAGAAATGTAAATTCCCTCCAGTGTTAATCGTTTTTATTAAGCTTCTGCAATAAAAAAGAACTAGTTGCTTATTAAACACGGAAACTTTTTACAAGTGATTTTATATATACATATCCAAACTGCAGAAATTATGAAGTGTCAAATAACTTGCAAGAAATGTACTTCAAAATCCTATACTTATAAAAGAAAAAAAAGAAAAATTTATACATAATTTATAACCGTTTTTTTTCCTTTCTCCGAAACAGAAATTATTCTGAAATTATTTTTCTTCCACATTTCCGATTCTTCTTTCTTTCTCTGGAAAAAAGACGAAACTTAATTTCGCCTTGTACTCAAAAGAATCGATTCATTCCGTCTCATTCCTCATAACACCTGTGAGACGCAACTTTTGACCCAGTCACTGCCTCCAGAATTCGGCCAAGAATTCGATCCGCAGTTCTGAGGCACCGGATCAATTTTTACATCCAATCCATGTCAGAATAAATTACTCTTCAGTAGGTGGGAAAATCGAGATGACGTTTTTGGCATTTTACAAGACACGATTTCGACCACAGGAGCAGGCAGGCTCCTTCCGATTTAGAGAAAATCCGATTCCCCGCTTTTCATTTATTTATTTATTTTCCCCTTTTCATTTCTCCTCTTTTCCTGCATTATCATCTGTACGTCGAAATTAATTACTACTGAATCGAATTGGAAGAGACGGTTTGTTTCCCGATTCCCGGAGTTACGGCGACAGAATGTCTTGAAGTGTTCTACATTAAGCATGCTGCCATCTGGTAGGGATCAAAATATATTAGTCTGTATTTATCGAGATCAGAATCAAAAAACTGTTTGATGTTTTTTTTTTTATTGATAAAAATTACCATTTGTAACATCAAAGTATTTAACCTGTACTCAGAATTATGTTTAAAATGTAAAAGTGTATACATTTATAATTTGTTGAATTAGAACACTGGTTGATAAATAAAAAAGTAGCTGTCAAGAGAGGTAGAAGTAGCCTCGTGCATATTTGTGAGAGGCAGGACATCTAATAAAAAAAAAAGAATTCAGTAAAAGCATAAAGAAGTAACAGTAGATAAAAATAGTTCAGTAAAATTATTGGTCGATGTTTCAAAGATGGCTGTCGAAAACTGTGCAGTATCTGTAAACATATTTAGCATATTCAATCATAGAATGCCCTGTAGGTTTCTCTTTATTGCACCGTTAGAGCTCAATCGTCTTCCCTCAATTCTATACTACTGTGTCCAAAAACTCAAACCAATTCTCAATTCAAATTTCCCGGGCAATTAGAATTTAATTTTTTAAAAACGTTTTTTGGTTTTTGGCACTGTCCTTGACATCTGTGTGAATTTTGACGTCAAAATATTGATTAGTGTTTGAGTTACGCTTGGTTCCATGCCATAGAATCGAACTTGAAGCACGTGGTACCAAAGGTGAGAGCACTAGACAACTGGTTAAGAAAAGACTAGTTGGAGATTGAGACAATGTATATGAAGGGTCTCGCATTGATTTTCAGGTTAAATTATGTTATTTTCCGGGTTTTCTCTCATATGACACACAAATGCCTCTGGCAGTTACTTCTAAAATCTCTCCTTTTATCATGATAAAGTAATGCGTTTTAGTCACAGGTTCTGTAAAACGGTGTATAATGTTTAAATTCTCAATAATAATTACTTTTATTTATTTACAGACCCTCAACTCATTTTAACTAACTCTTAATAAGATAATTAAAACTTCAGCAGACAAGGAAAACGATGTAAATCTACAGCTGTTGTGAACATTATTTCGCACACAGAATGGAGGAGTATATTGTGCCCACAAATTATGTTGAATCCAGAATTTCATAACTTTTCATTCCCCCCTTTTAATCAGAGTGGCCGAGGGTAAACTGTGGCTCAGTGGGCCGTCGGATTTCGAAATTGTGGCCGCGGATTCCTGCTCCAACGACGAATGATTGCTCTCCGGCAATTTGGTCTGTTTACGTGCGAAAGGACAATTTAGATTCGGGGCAGAAGTCAATTAAGGAGACATTCTGGTATTTTTAGGCGAAATAACTTGCAATCAAATTTATTGGACTTTAAAATTAAGCGTCGAGTAATCCTGCTAAATGAGGTGAGATGTTGAAATGATTAAGTGGTTAAGAGTTGGATTCCCGCAAGGAGAGTTAAGAGATTTCAAATGTTGTCCAATTTGTACATCAGAAGACGAATATTTGAACGTTATTAGAACACAAGATTAATATTGTGGTTTATACCAGTAGGAAACATGCGCAGCAGCTGCCGGAGGAGGAATCAGGGTAACTGCGCTGGTAGTTTGCTCAGTAATGGGGTTTGGTTTGGTTTGTCGCTCTACGGCATTCTGTTCACACTTTGGACTAATTATATAGGGAACTACATTTTAATGAGGATTCCGATCCTTCACAAGCACATCCATATCACCACCAGGACTCGGAATCTCTAGCCTGTGGTACCAGACCAGCAAAACCGTACCAATGACAAGACAAAGCCAATTGACACCTTCAGGTAGCTACAGAGATTAAGGAACATTTATTTTTAAAATTTATACCAAAGACTGAAGCTTTTTAAAATGTTCTATTGCTTTAAGAGGCTTAACTTTAACATTTAGAACAAGTTCTCCATAATAAAAACGTGAACTCATAGAATAAGGAAAATATCATCTAGAAATAATCTTTAAAATAGACTTGAATAACTAGTGACAGTTAACTTTTGTAGAATTGAGAGAATAAGTTTTTTTAAATTATTGCAACAGATGTAAAAATGAATTAATTTCCAAAAAAATATTATAGTTATTAACAATGATAAATATTTTCAAATATAAGTTGAATAATACCTTTGAAGTATGCTGTGGTGAAAAGAGATTCCCAAGTCAAGCTGTCTGGTAGCAATTTTCTAGTTTTTCTCTCATACGACAAACAGTTACCATAAAAGAACTCAATTATCGTCGTGGATGATAGTACGTAACATATATAAGAACACGGGGACCACCAATGTTTAACAAGAAAATCTGGGCATCTCTAGTAGTAGTAGTAATAATTCAGCTATTTCCGAAATGAAAAATATTTAAACTAGTGAAATATAAAAAAAAAACAGATTTGTACTTATCCATTTTGAACCTCTTCCTAAATTTATTTTTCCAGGTTGAAAGGGACATTTAAATTCTTAACATCTACACCTACATTAGAAAAAACCCAAATTGCATGCGAGAAGACCTGAATTCGAATCCACTGGTGGAAGGATTTGCGATCACTGCTTTCAGATACCAGTAGAATGGTGATTGTGATATCATGGGCAAACGTCTTTCGCTATCATATTTAAGAAAATGCAGTGATAGTTTTTCTAGGTTTTCTCCAATGCAAACGGACATGATAATGATCCAAGCGGAAGGTCTACCGATCTGTATACATTTTATAACATACTCTTTGAATAACAAGTACCAAATATATATAAAAAATATCAAGTTTAACCCATTCAACGACTAGCATAGTTTTCCAACTTGATTACTCAAATGATGAATCCTTCCTATACAAATTAAGAGGTAAAAAATTACTGTTTGAACCACGATCTCTGAAGTATCAGGAGTGCACGATTTTTGTCACTCCCACCAGTAATGTAAAAATGCTTTTAAAAAAACTAATTTTAAAAAGCAAAAATTGAAAACTACAAATTACACAAATGTTTAAAACTATAGCTATTTCAATATCCAGCAGTGGAAAATAAAAATAAAATAAACACATAAGCAAACTCTCAGCTTAGTGATTATTTTCTCGATAGACCATCTAAATTGCGTACATCCAGTGACAGTCAGGTTTTCTGAAGAGAAAGCGCATAATAATCATTCCAAATGTCGGTGAATTGATGACCCTATCAGATTAAAAAACCAGCATAATCGTCTACATCTCATTCTGTCACTGACAGAGATAGCAAGCTATAAAATTGGATTTAATATTGTAAATAATTACATAAAATAGAAAACTGAAATTCCCAAATAGAATTTAATAATATCGTGATGTACATAAATGTTTATTTGTAAAATCTAAAAGTAATGAAAATACATTTTCTAATGTAAATGTACCTCAAATGTAAATATCTTGAAAATAAAAATATTTTTTAAAATAAATTCTATTTAAATAAATTTAGTTTGTTAGATTTAGGTAAAAAGAGAGTATTTCAATGCTTTCAAATAATATGTAATTAAATTCAGAAAAAAATTAAATAATAAAATTCTGAAAATCTAATAAAATCCTCAGTATTCAATATTTTATAAATTCAATTGTAGATATATTTTATTTCAGTAAAAAGACTAAATTATTTAGCTATTATTACATTACATCTAGAATAGTAAATCATCTGATTTCTGTAAAAGTCTTCTGTATAGTACTTAAGAATACTTTTTAAAATTCTTAGAGGGGATGTTCCTTCCCTTTATTACATCAAGTTCTCCGGAGGTGAAATAGAGTCTAACAAAAATGAAAGAATTTCATCTTTAATTATAATCCATTGCATAACCTATTCCAGAATGATACCATTTTTCGGAATATCACTGCAGGCTCACTGACTTTGCAAGAAGTATGCTTACACAATATTTAAATCTCAGGGCTAATGACATATTATCGTGCTTAACATATGCTTCGTATGTTCTACGAATTGCCGTTCGCGATGAATAGCAAATAAGAAATTTTGAAATTTACAGTCTAAAGTTTCCCGAATTTACTTTTTGTCACACATAATAATTCCTATTTTTAAAGCGGATTCTAAATTTTTAACAAACCTGTCACCAAAGTATCTCTCGTAAAAAAGCTTTGCTATTGAATTAGTGGATGGTATAACGATAGCTTAAGTAAGGGATCCTTAGCTTTTAAATTCGCTTTGACGCAGGCACTTAGGAATATCTACGAAATTTTCTCCTCATATCTTTTTTTAGTTTTTGTTCTTAAATTTGATTTAGTATGAAACTTGCATTGGCGAGGAATATAAAAATCTATTTTAAATATCTCCTTGCTGCCAGAGATTTATTTTGTGTTATGTGAAGACAACATTTCAGCACTTTTTTGCTCTTCTTGTTGTTGTCTTACAAACCGTGCTAAAGTTTTTAAAATTAGTTTTCTATAACAAATGCACTGTATTTTAAAAAATGAGTTGATCATTTTTCTGCATTAAACAAAACAAGTAGGGAATAGGTTTTTGTTTATCTTTTGAATATTAATGTCAGACATTAAAAATAAATACAATGATAATAACAAATTGCTCATTAATTGGAAGTTGCTTACGAAGTTATTTGGTGATAACTGAAGTACCTATATCTTTCTCTATCTATTATTGTGTATTTGGACTATAAACATTTACCATAATAACCATAAAAATACATCAACAAAATCAGACATCATAGACATAACAATCATAAGGAACATCAAATAGAAATCATAAACATGTCTGTTTATATTGATTATGATAGTTATCATAGACATGTTTATTTTATGCTGCTTATGATAGTTATGAGATTTAGCTTCTTATGATAGTTATGTTATTTGATGCTGCTTATGATAGTTATATATATATTATTCCATAGAGGCTTGCTGGCAGTTATCAGACTAACTATCATAAGAAGCATCAAATAGACCATAGACGTAACTATGATAAGAAGCCTCAAAAGACATAAGTAGCTTCAAATAGACATCATAGATATAACTATCATAAGAAGTATCAAATATTCAAAGATATAACTATCATAAGAAGCATCAAAAGATATAAGCATCATCAAAAGAGATAAACAGCATCAAATAGAAATCATAGACATAAATAATGTAAGCAGCATGAGAAGAAATAAACAGCATCGAATATACATCATATGCAGCTAACTATTAGACAAGAAACTCCCTAAAAAGACATAACAGCATCAAATAGACATCATAGACATAAGTATCAAATATTCAAAGACATGACTATCATAAGAAGCATCAAAAGATATGAGCATCATCAAAAGACATAAACAGCATCAAATAGAAATCATAGACATAAATATCATAAGAAGCATCAAAAGACATAAGCAGCATCAAATTGACATCATAGACATAACTATCATAAGAAATATCAAATATTCATAGACACAACTATCAGAAATATCAAATATTCATAAAACTATCCTAAGAAGCATCAAAAGATATAATCAGCATCAAATACACTCACTATTATAAGGAGTTATTACATCACTATTATAAGAAATCAAAGACGCAAGCTTGGCATCAAATAGGCATAACTATCAAAAGAAGCATCAAAAGGCATAAGCATCAAATAGAAATAATAGATTTAACTATCAGCATCATCAAAAGACATTAAAGGGAAGATTATGATGGAGGAGTATTAAAATCAGCTTTTAATGTTTTAATAATACTCTTTTCGCCTTGGAAATCAAGATATGAAGTATGATAGTTAAACAAAAGAGTTATCAGAATGGACATAAACTCATGTTTGGGAAAATTGCAACACCATGAAGGACGTACGAGAGTGAGCTGAAATTTTCAGGAAATGCAAATTAGCGCATGATATGCAAATGATTAGAATTTCAAATCCGTAGCGCATGCATGTGCTGAGCAGCGCCCTCAGAACGGCGAAGGGATCAGAATAAATAGACGGCTGTAGCGAGGCGTGTATGGTTATCGCTGGTTATCTGCTAGTGGTAAACGGTAGCTCAATCGTTACTTATGCCTCTTCGACGAAAGAGAGTGATATTTGAACAACTTACAGGTTTAGAACAGGGGAGAATCATCGGCCTTCGTGAAGCTGGATAATCTTATCGTGCAATAGTCGCTCGTGTGCAGCGTAACAGCAGCACATTGATGCGTCTTTGGAAGCAGTGGACGGACGAGTGTCGGACAACTCGGAAATCGGGTGGACCCCGAAATGTGACGTCAGCTCGCGATGATAGACACCTGGTCCGCATGGCGCTGACGGACCGTACAGCTTCCTCTAGACAATTGGCGGCACAGTGGTCAATAGCTACAGGTGTTTCATTGTGTGCTTCATCGAATTCAACGTCTGCAGCAGCGTGGACTGCGCGCAAGGACTCTTTATACAGGATCCTCTCACGCTAAACCATCGCCGCCTGCGGCTACAATGGAGCCGCTCAACATAGACTGGCGTGCTGATTGGCAACATGTCGTGTTTTCTGACGAATCCTGTTTTAATTTGGGTACCATGATGGCCGCATTCGTGTCAGACGCTATGCCGGTGAACGCCACCTTCCGGAGTGCATTATCGAACGCCACAGTGGACGTATACCCGGAGTTATGGTTTGGGGTGCCATAGCATATCATGGACGATCTCAAACGCTAAGAATTGTGGGCAATCTGAACAGCAACCGGTACATCAGTGAAGTTCTACAAGCCCCAATGCTGTTCCCTTCAAAGCTTGCCAGGCGCTGTATTTCAACAGGACAATGCCCGCCCTTCATATCGCTAGGACTGTTCAATCCTTTTTTGCAACGCGGCAGGTACAGCTTCTTCCTTGGCCTGCGTATTCCCGGATATGTCGCCGATTGAACATGTGTGGGATTTCGTTGGTCGGCGTCTCGCTCGTGATCCTCGACCTGTTGCTTCTGCAGACAAACTTTGGGTGCGTATACAAAACAATATGGAATGCTCTTTCCTCAGCAGAGACATTCAAAATTTGTTTTGACTCCATGCCACGTCGTGTAGCAGCACTTATTGCGACGCGTGATTGGCTACACAAAATACTGATTCGATCTCTTGTTATTGTTTGTTTTTTTTGAACATTTAATCATTTTATTTGCACCACTACCACTCAACTGTGTATCAAAAATTTCATTCAATTGCTTAATGATTCCTTCATGGTGTTGCAATTTTCACAAACATGGAAGCTATAAAAACAAGAAGAAGAAAGACAGCAGATTATAGAAGGAAGATAGATTGTTGTTTTGAAATTTAAATCTTCTGGCAAGTATGCACAAATTGGAAATAGACAATCTACATTCATATTTTATCGAAAACAAACATTTTTGTTTTTAAATTACAGAGCTGTTTTATAATTTTCATAAATGATCTTATGAATTTATTTATTTTAAGATCTACAAATTTGTATTTTCTCAATGTTCTTTTTTGTTTCACATTACGTTATTTTGGTTTGACTAAAATAAGAAATTTAAATGTTTTATTATATTCATTTGAAATTAAAATAATAGCATGTTATTCTATATTATTATTCATTAATCGAAATTGTCATAT
>BPLQ01011789.1:0-10935 GCA_021605075.1 Caerostris darwini
GTACCTTATGTTGTGATAGCGCATCCGTAGGTAGAAGTCTGGTTTTTTAGGGGAAATTACCCCGCATTTACGTAACGTAGGGGAGTAAACCCGGAAAACTCCCAGTAGTTAGTCCGACTAACGAACAAAATGCTGAACATCCCAAACGCCATCGAGTCTCTTCCTTTTTTGAAACAGTGTCTACAACAAAGCGGTCAATGGATTGAACCTCAGACCTATGTTCAGCGTCCTGATGGCCGAGTGGCTAGCGCTCTGGCGCTCGGTACCACAGGTTTCGGGTTCGAGTCCCGGCCTTGCCATGGATGTTTGCAGTGGTTCGGGATCCATTTTAAGCCGTAGGTCCCAATCTCGTGTGACCGTAGAGCGTCACAGAGCCCAGTCAGACTTCGCACCCACATCCTATCTAAACTGTAGGGGCAACTCAGTTCTAGGTACACTGTTATGGTGTGGTGTGGTGTGGTGTGGTGTGGTGTAGTAGTAGTCCTAATGCTCACCAGCGGCGTGCGTCGCCACTGAGCCACGAATCGGGCAAAGTGTTTTTTTCTTCTATTAGCATCGGCTCAATCAACAAATTGAGGTGCGAAAATAAAATTGACACTAATTCATTGAAATACTAAGTATTTAACAAAAAAAAACCCTGTGCCTAAGTGGAAAATGGCCATAAGTTTGAACACGTCCACATGTTTCACTTATGGGTTTAGAGATTTTCTGACTCGCCAGTCCCGCTTCTAGCTTTTTCGTCGAGTAGTAAATTATATATCTACTTTATGCTAAACTTTTACGTAACTATATCTATTTTATGCTGGTTTTATAAAATATGATTAATGTTAAAATGTTTAAAGTGATGCGATTGGATTGTTGAAAAACATTTTATGCTGAAAAATTTTCCTTAAATATAGGAGATTATAGATATTTAAAAAAAAATATTTCTTCTATTAATTTTAAAGTATTGTTAACGGATAGAACTTAGTACTCAAAATATAATTTGTAATTCCATTATGAAAAAAAAAAATTTCATAAATTCAAGGATTTTCTGCCGAAGTACTAAATTGTACTATTTTGAGTCTACTAAATTATACTAATTTTATCAAGTTTAACAGTAATATAATTGTCTATCAACATAATCGTATGCGACAAAACTGGAATTCAATAGATTTATACAGTATAAAAATGATTTATTAGGAAAAGTAAAAATAATTAAGTATATTTGATAGTCAAATAGTATAGATTATAATCAAATATTTCTATCCTTACTATAGCATAGAAATTTTCAGTGAAATAGTATCTTCATTATGTATAAAACATATTTGCACCAGACTCATAAAAAGGGAGAAAATTTTGATTCACATATTAAACACCCGAAGAGATTTATAAATTTTCATCACCCATTCATTCAAATACTTAAAAAATAATTTTAACCGTTTTTTTCACTAATGAAATTTCAATGGAAAAGCTGCAATTTATTCAAAACAGCTGAAATTTTTGTATATTTCTTATTTATAATATTCTTTTGTTTGAGAGTTTATTTTAAAAATACAAGCGATAATTTTTTTGTTTGTTTTTAAATTAATTAAAATTTGAGATCATTAAAAAGATTTCTTAACATGCTATTCTGATTTTACTTTCGAAATTAAGATGTCAAATTAAGATTCTTGTTAAAGATAGTTTACATTCTTAAATCACTCAAGTGCAATGATTTGCAAAACTTAGCATTCTTTTCAAAAAAGAATACCAACACAAAAATGAATAGAACACTTACAGGATAGAACAGGGATGGGCAAACTACGGCCCGCGGGCCAACTCTGGCCCACTGGAAGGTTTTATCCGGCCCGCGGATAGAACTTTAATTTTTCGGTCTGAGGCAAATTAAAAGAAATATATATTTATATATTATAATATCCATCTCCTTTTCTACTTTGATTAAATATTATTATTTTCTTCCTTTTTTCCAAAGGATTGATTATCGTTTTACTTTCTCTATTTTTGTTTTACAAAACATAAATCGACGGAAATAGCAAGCACAAACAGTTTTCAATCGATAAAGTGTTAAAAGCGGAAGTTCTTTGTTAGTTATAGCTGTAGATTGGCGCCAACAAGTTATAGTTTTACAAATCCTTATCGAAAGTAAGTTTTCCAAATTTAATATCTCACACCCAGAAAATCAGTGCTATGTTTGCTTCATCTTATATATGTGAACAAGTGTTTTCAACTATGAACCTTAGAAAGAGTTATTTCAGAAGTAGACTGACAGATGAGCATTTAGCCTCGTTCTTTAAAATCAGTACGTCTCACTTCGAACCTCAATATAAGGAACGTCAACATAGAGTTGTCAGTCCTACTCCCAACGCTCTATCTCTTAAAGCGAAAACATCTGTCTCCAAATCTGCCAGTAGCCAGACGATTTTAGTCCACCATGGGGCTGTTGCGCCATTGATCATGATGATGATGAGCATTGATTTTAAGTTGAACAATTTTTAATAGTTTGAAATCGCAGTAGTTTTCCTTATTTGGCGACTTTTCGCCAGAAATTATACCTTTTTCTATGGCCGTGTTATTATGTCTGGGTGGTTACCAGACATCTTTGCAGGCAGAGAATTTTCACTGTATGCGGCCACATCTCTTTGAAACGGTTTTCCTCGTTCCTGCTGATCGGAAATTTTTGTATTGGTGACAATAGGCTAGTCTTTCTTGGCTATGGAGGTGAGAATATTTTTTTCCAATCTTTATAGCCAAGAAACAGGAGATCTTGGTTCTCTTTCATTGCCGACGTATGTTGGTTGTCATCAGAATTCAGTGGGTTTCTTCGAGATAAATGTCAAATGTTGTTGTTGTTTTAACCTATCCCACTTGGCAGTAATCTAGCCAAACCCACGAACCTGTATGGACTCATGGTTGAAGAGAAAAGGAGGGGGGTGAACTTCTGTTATCATGAAGCAACCCGTAGGTAGAAGTCTGATGTGGCTCCGTGATGCACTTACAATCATACGAGACCGGGACCTACGGCTGAAAGTGGATTCCGAACCACTACAAAAATCCATGGCATCGCCGGGACTTGAACCAGAAACCTGTGGCAAAATGTGCATAGAATGACCGTACAGCAACAAACATAAAAATGTATATATTTATTGGTGGTGTACGGTACATCCACCTAACGCCCAGAAGGTCCCAATGTCGAGATAAGATGGGTGCAAAAGATATTATATGGTATATAATTAGCCCAAAGTGGGCACAAAATGACCATAGAGTGACATAAAAAGAGCGGCCTGATGGTCAATTGACTAGCGCTCTAACCTTCGTACCACAGGCTTCAGGTTCGAATCAGGGCTGTGACATGGATATTTTTCAGTGGTTCGTAATCCACGTCAAACTGTAGGCCTCAGTCTAATTAGCCTAAAGTGTGAAAAAAATGACCGTAGAACAACAAACCAAATCCTTCAAAGATTGTCAGGCTCCTCACTGATATCACTTCATACGTAGGTGATATCTAACTGCCTTTGTTTCTTCCGTTATCTTCGTTCCCTTTCTCGCCTCTGGAAAGTTGAAAGCCCAAATTCAAGAGAAAAATCATCTTTTCAAACGTAAGTTTGTACGTCAATGTGACGTCATGTCTACTTCATTTTGACATCTTCACGTCATTTCTTCTATGTCAGTGTGATCCAGGATTAAAAGATTTTTATGGTCCGCGTCTCCCCCAAACTTGTCACGAAGAATTTGCAAACAAAAATTAAATGTAGTTTTATTTAATGATAACAGGGGACTAGGGAACCCGCCTTTTTACATTAAAAGAATTTACATATATGCACGGTCTAGAATTTACCATATAAAAATTAAAATAATAAATAAGCTTACAAAAATTCACTATTGTTCGGATAAACTGGGTTCGAGGTAACCAAGACTAGAATCTGAAAGTTCATTTATGCAGAAATTACAGTATGCATGTATAAACTGACTTTAATAGTATGTAGGCATATAGACTTTTAAGTGAGACATAGTTAAATTTTTGTTGGAATGTGGGAAAAAAGCTTATGGTATAAAAGTTATGAAATTCTGAACAATTTATAACACACAAATATTATATTATATTATTATATACTGTATACAATATACAGTGGATAAAAAAAGTATTGGCAATTGCCTATAAATGATCATATTTGCTAACAAAGTATGTTTACAAATTTTATTTTGACATAGCGATTACAGAAGCAGAAAAGACAAACAAATATAACGAAATTTTCATTTAAATATTTTTTTAGTCAAAATCTACGAGAAAATCCAAAATTTACATGATAAAAAAAGTATTGGCAAAATTATGAAATTGACAAAATTATGAGCGAAAACAAAATCAGTATATGTTTAGTACTTTGTATGCATACCTGTTTGTTGTTGTTTCTTATCCCACTTGGCTGGCCAAGCCCACGAGCCCATATGGACTCATGATTGAAGGGGAAGGAAGCAGCTTCTGTTGTGATGGAGCACCCGTAGGTAGAAGCCTGACTTTTGCTCCGTGACGCTCTTACAGTCATAGAAGACCGGGACCTACGGCTTAAAGTGGATTCCGAACCACTACAAACATCCATGGCACCGCCGGGATTCGAACCCGAAACCTGTGGCACCGAGCACCAGAGCGCTAGACACTCGGCCATTCAGGTCCCAAATTTGCCAACGGCACGCAGTGTTCCCAGGTGGTCACCCACCCAAGTACTGACCGCGCCCAATGATGCTTAACTTCGGTGATCTAACGAGAACCGGTATATTCAGCATGGTACGGCCGTTGGCTCATGCATACCTTCTGCATCTATAACAGCTTGTAATCTATTTCTCATTGAGGAAACTAAGGTCTTTGTTGTACTGTTGGGAATTTTGTGCCATTCTTGCAAGAGTACACGTTTGAGGTCGTCTTTACTTGAAATTTTATGTCTCTTGATTTCTAGATCCAGCAGGTGCCATAAATTTTCAATTGGATTGATGTCAGGCGATTGAGGTGGGGTTTTTAATTGGCGAGGAGCATTGTAGAGTAGCCATTCACGGGCGAGATTCGCTGCATGCTTGGGGTCATTGTCTTGATGAAAAACGACTGATGTTCCCAAGCCAAGATTTTGGGCACTGATTTTTAAGTTATGGCGCAAAATGTCAATGTATGTACGTGCTGTCATAATATCATCAATAAAATTCAGGTTGCCAATTCCATTAGCTGCCATACAGCCCCAAACTAAGACGCTGCCTCCACCATGTTTCACAGTAACAGTTAAATGTTGCTTTTCCAATTCAGTATTTGGCTTACTCCACACATATCGTCGTCCATCACTGCCGAAAATGTTAAACTTTGATTCGTCGGAAAAATTAACTGTGTTCCAAAACTCTTCAGATAAATCAAAGTGGGATTTTGCAAAATCTAACCTCTTTCTCCTATTTATTTCCGAGATGAATGGTTTCTTTCTAGCTGCCCTTCCATAATAACTTCTCTAGTGTAAAACATTCCGTACAGTCTGTACGCTGAAAGTCTTTTGCGAAGTGAAAGCAACATCTCTAGCTATCTGGGGTGCACTTATTTTAGGGTTTTTTCTTAACCTTGTTAATAATGACATGTTCTTCTCTTGTAGAAAATATTCGAGGTCGTCCACTTCTAGTCTTATTTTCCGTTGATCCTGTTTCCTTGAACTTTTTTACAACACTTCTGACAGTAAATAAACTTATATTGAACTGCACTCCTATAGCACTATAAGTTAAACCTTCATTTCAAAGCCTAATAATCGTGTTTTTAACACTAACGTCCAACTCCGTCGATTTCGAAGTCATTTTAATGCAGTAATCGCAAAATAATGCATAGACACTTTTGGAGTAGTTTTGCAGACTTTATACCGGTAGAGTTTCTTATCAGCGAAACACGTGACTTCAATGTAACAAAACTTGCACAGCAGTTAAAACTTTGCCAATACTTTTTTGACATGCAAATTTTTTCTTTTGAAAGAAAAAATCGTAGAAAAATGTAAATTAGAATAAAATTTTTACTATTTTTATATATCTAAGACGTCTCGTATTTAATTACGACAGCTAAAATTGCATAACATTTTATATGAATAAATTAAGGCAACTGCCAATACTTTTTTTACCCACTGTATAATATTATACATATAAATTGTTATATATATACACTGAAGTGACAAAAGTCATGAGATAGCAATATGCAAATTTTCAGATGGCAGTAGCATCGCGTAGAACAGGTATAAATGCGCAGTGCTTTCACAGAGCTTTCATTTCTGTTCAAGTTATTCATGTGAAGAGGTTTTGACGTGATGATGACCGCACGACGGGAATTAACAGAGTTTGAACGCGGAATGTTAGTTGGAGCTAGACGCATGGGTCATGCCATTTCGAAATCGTTAGGAATTCAACATTCCTAGATCCACTGTGTCAAAGAGTGTGCCGAGAGTACTGAAATTTCAGGCATAACATCCCACCATGGACAGCGCAGTGGTCGACCGCCTGCACTTAACGACCGAGACCGGCGACGTCTGCAAAGAGTCGTAAATTCTAACAGACAAGCAACACTGCGTCAAATAACCTTGTACGTCCCACATTGACAAGAAATCAATGTAGGACGTACAAGGGACTTGTCTATTAGAACTGTGCGGAGAAATTTTTTTCTTGGGCTATTCCAGCAGAAGACCGACTCGAGTGCCTTTACTGACAGAACGACATCGCTTGCAGCGACTCTCGTGGGCACGTGAGCATATCGGTTGGTCCCTAGATGAATGGAAAACCGTGGCCTGGTCCGATGAGTCACAATTTCAGTTGGTAAGAGCTGATGGTAGGGTTCGAGGTGGCGCAGACCCCACGAAGCCATGGACCCAAAACTGTCAGCAAAGGGGCACTGTTCAAGCTGGTGGTGGCTCCGTAATGGTGTGGGCTGTTTTTTCATGGCATGGACTTGGTCCTCTGGTGCGACTGGACCGAACATTGACTGGAAATGCTTATGTTCAGCTACTTGGAGCTCACTTGCAGCCATTCATGGACTTCATGGACTCAAACAACGATGGGATTTTTATGGATGACAATGCGCCATGTCACCGGGCCACAACTGTTCGCGATTGGTTTGAAGAACATTCTGGACAATTCTAACGAATGATCTGGCCACCTAGATCGCCCGACATGAATCCCATCGAGCATTTATGGACATCATCGAGAGGTCTGTTCGTGCCCAAAATCCTGCACCATCAACGCTTTCAAATTATGGACGTCTATCGAGACAGCATGGCTCAATATTCCTGCAGAAGACTTCCAACGACTTTTGAGTCCCTGCCACGTCGAGTTGCTGCACTTCGCCGGGCGAAAGGAGGGCCGACACGATATTAAGAGGTATCCCATGACTTTTGTCACTTCAGTGTATATATATATACATAATATTATATATATATATATATATATAATATAGTATTATTATATTATATATATGTAATATTTTTTATATACAGGGTGGTTATAATTAAAGTGGCCCTATTCAGATCGCTTTAGAACCTGTTATGCCTTTCAGATTTTCATAAAATTTGGTATATACAGGGACCTGTTGGCCGTGTGGCTAGCGCTCAGGCGCTCGATACCACAGGTTTCGGGTTCGAGTCCCGGTGGTGCCATGGCTGTTTGTAGCGGGGACATTGTTGGGACATTGTTACTCCGCGTCCGTGGCTTATCTTCAAGTTACATGCACCCCCTGGGTAATGCAAAGTGAGTTACGTCTGTGCAACGCTTGCCTTTAACGCATCCGAGACAGCTGTCTACGTGTTTGCCAGCTGCATTAGCAAAAAAATCTCCTTTAAACCATTCTTCCCCATAGACCCTTTTCGCAATCCCTTTAAACAACGGTATTCGCTCAGTGCAGCTAAGCTATTGTTACTGTTTTCATAAAACAGTTTTAGCAGTAAAGCTCGATCTTTCTTATGTAAGTGCTTGATTAACAATGACAAAAGCACGCAGAATGATTTTCGGGTTCTGTCCGCAAATGACTTCATAGGTTCGACCAGGGCCGGATTTAGATGAAAAGAGGCCCTAGACTATTTCACTTATGAGGCTCTTTCACCTCCCATTTTTAAGTTTGTAAATTACATGAGAGATAATAAAATACACCATTATTGTGATATACCTATATCAGTAGGTTAAATGAAACATGTTGCGATGGGTACTAATCTTTCTAAAAAATGTGGCACGGTTAATAAATAAAAAAAAGTCGAGAACACTTATTTGGGCATTTATTCTCAGCACCCTATATAGCAGTTGTAACAATAACTCATCAAACATAACACACAACATTTACAAAGAAACAAAATACAAATAATAAAAATCTTTGACTACGAAAATAAAATATGCAATAAAAATTATCCTATTTTCTATCAAATTAAATGAAATATATTTAATACATTGAAGATTAAAGCCAATTCAATTCAGATAAATTTATTTCATAAATTCTCCTTATTTTCGATTCAATGTTATAACGTTTACTGTTTTTAGAATAGTGTAATTCTAATTTTGCTAACAATTTGAATGTAGGCCCCTCTTGATCTTGAGGCCCTAGGTTGAAGCCTAGTTAGCCTATAGGAAAATCCGGCCCTGGGTTTGACTAATTTGCATAAGGAATTTTGAAAAGCGCCATCTGGTGATCAAAATTTGAACTATTTTTTATTTTGCAGAATTTTGTTTTCACGTGGTCCATATAATGTATATACCAAGTTTCATCAAACTCCGATGGACAGAACTAGTTCTAGAGGGGTCTGAATAGAGTCACTTTAATTATAACCACCCTGTATACATATAAAGGACTTGATGGCCGAGTGACTAGCGCTCGGTGCCACAAGTTTCGGGTTGGAGTCTCGGCGGTGCCATGGATTTTTATAGTTGTTCGTAATCCACTTTAAACAGTAGGTTCCGGTCTAATATGACTGTTGGGTGTAGGGCTGATAACCCTATCCCAGCAAAAAAAACCACTTCCTGTCTCGAAATCTGCCAGTAGGCAAATGACTTTGCCCACTATGGGGCTCTTACACCAATGAAAAAGAAGAAGATATATAATATCAGCTTTCTATATAACAGTTATATAACTTATTAATCACCGAGCAATTTTTAATATAGTTACGGTATATATTTTGAAATAAAAATAAAATTTTATGTGTGATTTTTTTTTTCGTTAATTATTAACATAAATGTAATGTCAATTTGTTCAAATTTTTTTAAAACTACATAAGCAGAAGTTTTTCTAAATGTAAAAGTTTGATAATGACTTTAAGTTATTGGATAAAAAATAAGACATAAAAATACCAAGTTAATTTTTAAAGCATTGCTCAATATGGTTTAATAAAACTTGATTTTCTATTCATTGCCTTTTAAGTATTATTTTAGATCAAAAGAGAAACAAATTAAAAATTATTAAGTAAGAAAAGAAGTTAAGAATTTCAAATAATGAAAAAATTATATAATTACAAAAAAAAACGAATTAAAAAAATTAAAAACATTTATCGATATAAAAATTTTCATTTTTTTAAATAAATTATAATTTAAAAGGATTATTTTATTTTATTTTTAGGAAATTCCAGTAGATGGCAGAAGTGTATAGGAAAAAATATAATTAACTAAACTTTTCCTTAAAATAAGAGATAAGTGCAGTATTTGACAAAAGGGAGAATTAGTTTTGCTTTCAAATGATAAAACTCAGCTAGGTTACACCACGCTTTATTGAGTTACTTCATCTTACGTTTTCAGCATTACTAAGCTATTTTTTTAAGAACTGTTTTAACATTTTTATAATATCTAATTATTACCATTATTATTATTTAACTTTATTTACGTAGTTAAAATGCAGTAAGAAACTGATACCGCTGAAATAACTAAACAATTGTTTTTATTGCAATAGCTAAGCAATAGTCCGTTAAGCAAGTCCGACTCGTAGTTCATTGATTATGAACATAACCAGCGTGATAATGGCCAAGCATTGCAATAACTGTAAAAAAATATTGCTTTAAAATGTTAAAAAATATTGTTTTAAATGTTAAAAAATATTGCTTTAAAATGTTAAAAAATATTGCTTTAAAATGTTAAAAAATATTGCTTTAAAATGTTAAAAAATATTGCTTTAAAATGTTAAAAAATATTGTTTTAAATGTTAAAAAATATTGCTTTAAAATGTTAAAAAAAAATTGCTTTAAAATGTTAAAAAATATTGCTTTAAAATGTTAAAAAATATTGCTTTAAAATGTTAAAAAATATTGCTTTAAAATGTTAAAAATATTGCTTTTTAAAATGTTAAAAAATATTGTTTTAAATGTTAAAAAATATTGCTTTTAAAATGTTAAAAAAATATTGCTTTAAAATGTTAAAAATTTTGCTTTAAAATGTTAAAAAATATTGTTTTAAATGCTAAAAAATATTGCTTTAAAATGTTTAAAAATATTGCTTTAAAATGTTAAAAAATATTGCTTTAAAATGTTAAAAAATATTGTTTTAAATGTTAAAAAATATTGCTTTAAAATGTTTAAAAATATTGCTTTAAAATGTTAAAAATATTGCTTTTAAAATGTTAAAAAATATTGCTTTAAAATGTTAAAAAATATTGCTTTAAAATGTTAAAAATATTTTTTTAAAAAATGTTAAAAAATATTGCTTTAAAATGTTAAAAAATATTGCTTTAAAATGTTAAAAAAATATTGCTTTAAAATGTTAAAAAATATTGCTTTAAAATGTTAAAAAATATTGCTTTAAAATGTTAAAAAATATTGTTTTAAATGTTAAAAAATATTGCTTTAAAATGTTAAAAAATATTGCTTTAAAATGTTAAAAAATTTTGCTTTAAAATGTTAAAAAATATTGTTTTAAATGCTAAAAAATATTGCTTTTAAAATGTTTAAAAATATTGCTTTTTAAATGTTAAAATAAAATGTTAAAAAATATTGC
>BPLQ01011790.1:0-26160 GCA_021605075.1 Caerostris darwini
AGTTATTTAAAGAAACACAAAACAAATAAATAAGTTTTATATTAATAAAGGAGAATTTAAAGCTCAATAACATTTTTATGTATGTACATTTGTTTTTATGTACATTTAGAAGTTGGTTTTAATTATTTCTTATTTGAATTTTTATGCATTTTGTGTCCCTTTAAAACATCATAATACCCATATATTTTTATTTAAATGCTTTGAAACTTCATATAAAAGTTTTCTTTAAATGTATGAAAGGAATAGAACATGGAAATTAACCTAAATTCATCGATTATTTTTATTTCAGTTTTTAAACTAAGAATTTTTGTAAATAATTTTAAAGAAATATGATGAATTTTAAGCATTTTTTGAAAAGTGTCAAAATGAAGTAAACTCTGCAAATATTTGATATAATGATAACATTAAAATTATATAAAAGGTATTATAATAGTTGCAAGTTGAAAATCAAGGACATTTTTTTTTTTTTAAAACTTTTGTTATTTGAAAAACAAAAAATTTGAGTTATAAATTTGAGTGATTTGAATATTGTCGAAGAAAAATTGATAAATGGTGCTTTAAAATTGGAAGTTATTTAAAGAAAGCAAATCAAATAAATAAGTTTTTATATTAATAAAGGAGAATTTAAAGCTCAATAACATTTTTATGTCTTTACATTTTTTTAAGTCATTTATTATTATATCTCGATTTTATTTTAATTGTATTGTATTTTTTCAATTATCATTTTCAGTAAAATGCCACCAAAAAAATCTAACCTCAACAATACCCGTAGGCGTGAGGTACGACGTAGACGTGCTGAGAGGGACCCTCATGTCAACAAATCAAACCACGATAGGAAACGATAACAATACCAATTATAGTATCTAATAATTGAACGAAATACAAGAAAGCCACAGCAACGCGTGGCCGGGTCTTCTAGTATATATATATTATTCAAAATACATTAGAATACAAAAATATATTTATATTATTATTTTTATTAAAAATATATTATATTACAAAAATACGATACGTATTAAATATATTTATATAAAGATATATTTCATTAATAATTATCAATGTCGTACCTGGATTAAAAGTCTTGTTAAAATTGTTTTATAACTTTTAAACATACGTTTGTAATTTTTCAGTAGTAATATTTGTATTATTTACATTAATCATTCAATAAACAGCAGAAACTTTAAATGTTCTTTTTTTATGTAAAGAATTTAAAACTGCATTTTAAACAAAATGGGGTATGTTTTTACGTTTAGTTAATTTAAAAAAAGTATGTTACTTTAAAATTTCTTATTTTATTAAGACTAAATATTATCAAACTCGCATCTAATATAAGATTTTTTTTTCCAATGCAGCTGGCAAACAGACATGGACGTCTTTGGATGCCAATAAGTGCTGCACCGATGTTACTCACTTTGCATTACCCAGGGGGCGCGTGTAACTTGATGGTAAGCCACGGACGCGGAGTAACAATGCCCCCGCAGCGCTCTACGATCCTATTAGGACCGGGACCTACGGCTTGAAGTGGATTCCGAACCACTACAACACCCATGGGCAAAGCCGGGATTTGAACCCGATACCTGTGGTACCGAACGCCAGACCGCTAGCCATTCGGCCATCAGGCACCCCATATAAGAAATTTAAATATACATATTTACTACAATTAACGCATCATATTTATTAACTTGTAAACTGATAATATGAACAAAATGCTACAATAGAAGATGCTAGTTTAACTCATGCTGGTAAAATGCATATATATCACTAATTTGAAACTTGGGTAATATTCAGACTGCGTGTTTCATATGGGGTCTGATGGTCAATTGACAGCGCTTGAAGCCACAGGGGAAGGTAATAAATTCCGACGGTGCCATGGTTTTTTCGTAATGCTTCGGATTCCAATTTAAACCATACGTCTCGGTCTAATATGATTGCAGAGCGTAGGACAGGCAACCTTACCCAGTAATAGAATAAATTGTTAAGTAAAATAAATAATTGTACAAGAATAAATTGTTTCATTAATTTAAAAATAGTTGCTCAAATAATATGTACATCAAATATCTGCTTCCCTTATTAGCTGAATTCATCAGCTGTTTTCTGAGATATGTTATAGCTAGATGAAGCAAATAACACTGCATATGTTCCTCTAATATATCCTTTTAATTCAGGTGAAATAATCTTGATATTGGACAACCTTGATAAAGATGTCTTTTATAGCATATATCTTGTTATGCATGGAATTTGACAAATTTGGTTCAATTTTATTCTAATGGGCCCAATCCAATAATAAACATAAGTTAACTAAATGTGAACTGGCAGATTTTGAACTTATACTTTTGTTACACAAATAAAATTATTACCTACATACTTAATTTTATTTATACTTCATTTAATCATCAATACATTTAAAAACAGATGAATTATTTATTGCAAACAAATGCAATGTTTGTCTAAATTATGATTAGACAAGCAATGCATTTGTTTAAACTATGATATTAAAGTTAATTGTACCTTAAAGTAATATTAAAGGCAACAATTCTTGACTAACAAATATACACAACAAAAGGTCCAAAAGTTAAACAAATCAAAGTATTTATCCAGATAATTGTATACCACTCTTGACGAAACAGTAAATGATTCATTTTCTCTCGGTGCTTTAACATCATTCGTCAATAAAACAATCAAAAGTCTATCTTGCTTATATGGCATTGGAGGCTTTTGTTCCCTTTAACTGGTCAACATTTCTCAAACAGCATTTCACGCAAAAACCATTTACTCCATCTTGAAAGACAGAATAAGTCTTGAGATTTCTCAATTTTTAATGCGGACTTTACACAACAGGAACGCTAGGGAAAAACTAACCACTAAGGAAAAAGTGGAAATTCCGTAAGACTTAGAAATAACTTCCACTCTGTTGTAGTAACCTCAACTTTTGTCCATCTGTAGTCCATTCTTTTCGAAGAACAATTCTTCAGAAGAAACTCGTATACACATATATAAAAAAGAAGTGTATATTATTTACTTATTTATTTATTTAACCATGCCCCCTTTTTCCAAGTGAGGGCCTTACCTATTCTTAGCTAAAAGAAAAAGTAGAAGTATTTTCTCTCGAATCGTTTGATTGGAATCGTAAAAGAAGATGCTACCGCGGTGACAAACGATCAGGTTTTCTTTCTTTTATTTAAAAAGAAAAAAGAAGTAGGGCTGGATCGCAGAAGATCCCTTCCAGTATTATAAGGGCATCGGTGGGAATGGAGGTCTCTTGTTGACGGCGAAAGGACGGCAGAGAAAGAAGAAAAGAATAAAAGAATAAAAGAGGGTCGATGTTCAGTCTGTTGGAAAGTGGAGCGTGCAGGATAAAAGAGAGGATGTCCCAGAATTCTGGCATGGTAGATTTTTATTCTCCAGCCCTATGTAAAAATGAGGGAGAAACGTTTTTTTGATGTCGCTGTTATGTGCATGTGCAAGTCGAGTCCGATTTGTCAAATGGTTTGAGCAAAGTTTGGTTTTAGGATGGAGTTTGAAAAATATTTTTTTAGAGAAGTGTGATGGATGGTCTGTGAGAAGAAACTGAAATATCATGTGTGGGATACGTCTTTTGGAGTATTTTAGCACGCCTTTTATTATTTTTCGTGCACTGCCAATTGAATATACATTCTATAAATATGACTTTTATTTGGATTTAATTATTTTTCAAATAAATATAATTTATTTTTATACGTTTTTCAAAATTGCATAAAAGTGTGTGTAATTAAATAAATGTCTATGTATTTTTTAGTATATTAATTAGTTTCCTATTAACTGTATTAAATATTGTTGTTATTGTAAAATGATAGTTTACATTACGAGTTTTATATTCAATCAAGCGCAAAATAAATTTAATTCCAAATTTTGCATTTATATATATATATATACATATTGTACTTTATTTATTATATACAGGGTCATAATAATTAAAGAACCCCTAGTGACGATGAGTTTAAATTTGAATTGAAGATACTTGAAGAAGGGGGAAACTTCACAGCAAGAAAAAAAGTTCGAAAGTGATGATAGAGGGCCCTGTAAGCGGCAAAAAAAAGTGAATTCGGATGAAACTGATATTTTGAATCGAAATAGCAACGTATTTAGCATGATGTGCACATTAAACCAACTGTAGTTTTAAATGTGCTTGATTGATTCAGATTTTTGATGGCAAAAAATGATTTCCAAGCCATTCAACACTTGTGATATTATTAGTGGAAAGCTCATCCACCATGGCAAGGTCATACCAAATTGGATGGAACTTATTTTGGAATATTTTTTGATGCCATACCGTTTCTCCCTTCTTAAATTTTTTTTCTGTTGAAATTTGAACTCACTATGAAGAGTGATTCGTTTTTTACGTCATTTTGAAATTTGGAATTTAATTATAAGCACCTGTACTTAATTTTATTTTTAATTAATTTAACCATCAAAACATTTAAAAGCTGATAAATTATTTATTGACAAATAATTCCATTGCTAGCCTAAATGTTAACCTAAATTATGATGTTTAAGTTAAATGCACGTTAAAGTAATATTAAAAACAGCAATTATTGACTAACAACTATACGCAATAAATGTTAAAAAGTTAAAAAAAAAGCAAAGTATTTATCAAAATCATTTTATACCACTCTTGGCGAAACAGTAAATGATTCATTTTCCCTCGGTGCCATAAGCTGTTTCGTCAATAAAACAATCCAAAGTCTATCTTGATTAGATGACACTAGATGCTTTTGTTCCCTTTAACTGGTCAAAATTTCTCAAACAAAACAACAACCTTTTACGTAAAAATCATTTACTCCGTCTTGAAAGACAGAAGAAATCTTGGGATTGCTCTTTTTCCCCTGGGTGACTTTTACACAACAGGCACCTTAGGGGACATTACACAACAGAGGAAGAACTAACCTCTAGGGAAAAATTGGAAATTCATTAAGACTTCGAAATAACTTCCACTCTGTTGTAGTAACCTCTACTTTTGTCCATCTGTAGTCTATTCTTTTCGAAGAACAATTCTTCAGAAGAAACTCGTATACACATACATAAAAAAGAAGTGTATATTATTTACTTATTTATTTATTTAACCATGCCCCCTTTTTCCAAGTGAGGGCCTTGCCTATTCTTAGCCAAAAGAAAAAGTAGAAGTATTTTCTCTCGAATCGTTTGGTTGGAATCGTAGAAGAAGATGCTACCGCGGTGACAAACGATCAGGTTTTCTTTCTTTTATTTAAAAAAAGAAAAAAAGAAGTAGGGCTGGATCGCAGAAGATCCCTTCCAGTATTATAGGGCATCGGTCTGAGTGGAGGTCTCTTCTTAACGGTGAAAAGGAAGGCAGGGAAAGAAAGAATAAAGAAAAGAATAAAAGAGGGGGGGGGTGCAGATAAAAGGAGGTAGAAAGCTGTCGATGGCCAGTCAGTTGGAAAGTGAAGCGTGCCGGATAAAAGAGATGATGTCCCGGACTTCTGACACGGTAGATTTTTTTTCTCCATCCCTATGTAAAAGTGGGGAGAAACTTTTTTTTTTTTTTTCTTCTTGATGTTGCTGTTAACTACATATGCAAGTTGAGTCCGATTTGTCAAATCGTTTCAGCAAAGTCTGCTTTCAGGGTACAGTTTGGAAAAGATTTTTTTAGATGGGTATGATGGATGATCTGTGTGAAGAAAGTGAACGATCATATGTGGGATACTTCTTTGGACATATTTTTAAACGTCTTTTATTATTTGTCGTGCTCTGCCAATTGAATATACATTCTATTAAATATGATTTTTATTTAATTTTTTTTTCGTATCAGTGTAAATTTTTTTTATACGTCTTACAAAATTGAATAAAATGTGTGTAATTAAATAAATTCCTATAGTTTTTTTATTCTATGAATTAGTGTCTAATTAACTGTATTAAATATCGTTGTTATTTTCAGATGATAATTTACATTACGGGTTTTATATGCAACCAAACGTAAAATATATCTTATTCCCTATATTTTATATTCATATATACATAGATACAAACATACATACATACATACATACATACATAAAGACATACATACATATATACATACATACGTACATACATACATACAATATATATATATATATATATATATATATTATATGCAGGGTGATTATAATTAAAGAATCACTACTCACAAGTAATTTAAATTTGTATTGAAGATATTAGAAGAAAAGGAAAAATGATACGGCATCAGAAAAGTTCCAAAGTATAGTAATGGATGGCTCTGTAAGCGGCTTAAGGAAAGTGAATTCGGCTGCCAGTGATATTTTGAATCAAAATGGCAACGTATTTGGCATGAGGTGCACATTAAACAGGCAGTAGTGTGTAGCCTTATTGTGTCGGTTTTTTAACGCAGTCAAGTCATTCAATAGTTGTGACACTGTTAGTGGAAAGACCATCTTCCACAACAAGGTCATACCAAATTGGATGGAAAAATCTGTGAAACGTGATGCTATAAAGTTTCTGTCTTCTTCAAGTACCTTCAGTTTAAATTTAACCTAATGCAAACTGAGCAATGAGCTAACCAATTAGCTAAAAGAAAGGAGTGTATGAGAAATGAGCAATGAGAAACAATGAGTGGTTCTTTTTTTACAGCATTTTGAAAGTGGGATTTCAATTATAATCAACCAGTACTTGATTTCATTTTTAATTCATTTCACCATGAATACATTTAAAAACGGACAAATTATTTATTTATGGACTAGTGCATTGCTTGTCTAAATGAAAACACAAATTACGATGTTAAAGTTAATTGTAAGTTAAGGTAAGGTAAGACAAAATTCTTCAGTACCAGATATATTCAATAAAAGGTTCAAAAGTTGAACAAAGCAAAGCACTTTTCCATATAATTTTATACTATACTTGACGAAACAGTAAATGGTTCATTTCTTCTCGGTACTTTAACCTACTTCGTCAACAAAATAATCCAATGTCCATCCTGCTTATATGGCACTAGATGCTTTTGTTCCCTTTAACTGGTCGACATTTCTCAAACGGAAAACAACAATCTTTCACCTAAAAATCATTCACTCCCTCTTGAAAGACAGAAGAAATCTTGGGATTTCTCTATTTACCCTGGGGACATTACACAACAGGAACCTTAGGGAAAAACTAACCACTAGGGAAAAAGTGGAAATTCCTTACGTCTTAGAAATAACTTCCACTCTGTTGCAGTAACCTCTACTTTTGTCCATCTGTAGTCTATTCTTCTCGAAGAACAATTCTTTAGAAGAATTCGTATATACATACATAGAAAAGAAGAATCATTTATTTACTTATTTATTTATTTATCCAGACCCTCTTTTCCACGTGAGGGGCTTCCCTATTCTTAGCCGAAAGCGAAAGTAGAAGTATTTTCTCCCCAATCGTTTGGTTGAGATTGTAGAAGAATCTACCGCGGTGACAAACGATCCGTTTTTCTTTCTTACATTCAAAGAAAAGAAAAGAAGTAGGGCTGGATCACAGAAGATCCCTTCCAGTATTATCAGGGCATCGGTGGGAATGGAGGTCTCTTGTTAACGGTCAAAAGGAAGACAGAGACAGAAGAAAGTAATGAAAAAAAAAGAATGAAAGGGGGGGGGGAATGCAGATAAAAGGAGGTAGAAGAAACCTGTCGATGGTTAGTCAGTTGGGAAGTGGATCGTGCCAGATAAAAGAGAGGATGTCCTGGACTTCTAACATGGTAGATTTTTTTCTTCACCCCTATATAAAAATGGGGAGAAACGTTTTTTTTTTTTTTTGGTGTCGCTGTTATGTATATATGTAAGTCGAGTCCGCTTTGTCAAATCGTTTGAGCAAAGGTTGCGTTTTAGAATAGAGTATGAAAAATATTTTCTTTTAGATAGGTATGATGGATGATCTGTGTGATGGAAGTGAAAGATCATGTGTGTGATACTTCTTTGAGATATTTTAACTCGTCTTTTATTATTTGTCGCGCTGTGCCAATTGAATATACGTCTATTTTATAAATAAAATTGTTATTTAGTTAGTTATAATTACTAGGAAACGCAACAATTTTTTGTTCAACAACAACTCTTTGCATCTCTCTCTCTCTATATATATGTATATATATAATATATTGTATTATATATATATATATATATATATGTAGATATTGTATGGTACATAATATACAGCTTGTATTTATTTCATTGTATACGCCAGATCTGTATGATGAATAAGTGTTACAGTAACTATAAAGTATTATTATTTTCGAATTGCAGGCACTTAAATTGTAAAACATTTACCTCTAGAACGGTAGATATATAGCAAATTCCGCGCTGTCCAAGACATGCCTGCTATAGAGCATTCGCAATTTGGAACTAGTCAAAATCAATTACTCAAACGCCATCTCAATTTATATCATCTTGGTTTTGTATTCGCTACATTGAGCCGAATTAAAAAAGTTCCAGTCTACGGATTTATCGTGGCCGCCAATGGCAGAGAGACGAGAGGTTTCTTTTTTGGCATCACTGAGCCAGTATTTAAACCAAACTGTGAACATGTTATATAAACAAGCTGGAACCTTATGACCACGTGGGTAGCGCTCTGGCGTTCTTTACGCCAAGTTTCTGGTTCAAATCCCGGTGGTGCTATATATTGTATGGATGTTTGTAGTGGTTCGGAATCCATTTTAAGCCGTAGCTTCTGGTCTCACAGAGTCCAGTCAGACTTCTTCTCACCCTCATCATTCACAAACTGTAAATTGGCAACTCAGCTCTGGCGCAGTGGTGGGGTGTAATAGTAGTGGTAGTATATAAACAAGCCCTTTTGATTCGTAGCAGTAACTGAAAACCAATAATATGTATTAATAAAGTGGTATATTAAATCCTCTCTAAACAGCTGTTAAGAATACTCAAACGCGATTGTTGAACCACATGACTTGGTGATATGCCATTCCTTCTTTTTAAACTTGAATCGTATGTCAGTTTGAGCTTCAGAGCATTAATTGTAACATGCTACTACACAACATACTTTTACTAAGCTACGAAATGTACCTGCATATATATCTAAGCAGAGATATGAAACGCTAAAAATTGTAAAAATTTCCTAAAAATTCAATATTTATGAATAAATAATAATAAAAAATTATACACTCTTAATTATATGAAAACGCTTATATAATTCTATGGACACGATTATATAGTGTCAAATAAAATAAAAAACTGAAAAAATGACTAATAAAATGATTTAAAATTTTGGGCTTTAACACCAAAAACCAATTTACCTACAAATAGATGATTATCATTTCAATCATTTAACAATTAATGTTCTTTTGAAAAGCAGATATTTTTATTAGTGTAGAATATTTATTGTGGAAAATAATTGAAAGTAGATTAATTAACTGTCTAAATAAAAATATAAATTTTGATGTTAATTGTACATTAATGTAATATTAAAACAGACAACGATTCTTCATTGCAAATGAAAAGTTAAACAAATCGAATCGACAAACATAAAACAAACAAATCAAAATAACACTATCCAGATAATTTTATACCACTCTTGATGTAACAGTAAATGATTCATTTTCCCTCGGTACTTTAACCTACTTCGTAAATAAAACAATCCAAACTCCATCTTGATTAGACGACACTAGATGCTTTTGTTCCCTTTAACTGGACAAAATTTCTCAAACGCAAAACAACAACTTTTTACGTAAAAACCATTTACTCCATCCTGAAAGACAGAAGGAATCCGAGATTTCTCTATCTCCCCTAGGTACTTTACACAACAGAAACCTTAGGGAAAAACTAACCCCTAGGGAAAGAGTGGAAATTCCTTAAGACTCAGAAATAACTTCCACTCTGTTGTTGTAACCTCTACTTCCGTCCATCTGTAGTCTATTCTTCTCGAAGAACAATTCTTCAGAAGAAACTCGTATATACATACATTCAAAAGAAGAGTCATTTATTTACTTATTTATTTATTTATTTATCCAGACCCCTTTTTCCACTTGAGGGCCTTCCCTATATTCAGCAAGAAAGAGAAAGTAGAAGTATTTTCTCTGGCTTCCTTTGGTTGGAATTGTAGAAGAAGTTGCCACCGCGGTGACAAACGATCATTTTTTCTTTCTTTCTTTTATTTAAACGAAAAAAAAAAGCAAGGCTGGATCACAGAAGATCCCTTCCAGTATTATCAGGGCATCGGTCTGAATGGAGGTCTCTTGTTAACGGTGAAAAGGAAGGCAGAGAAGAAAGAAAGAATAAAAGAATAAAAGGGGGGGAGTTTGCAGATGAAAGGAGGTAGAAACCTGTCGATGGCCAGTCAGTTGGAAAGTGGAGCGTGCCGGATAAAAGAGAAAATGTTCTAGACTTCTGACATGGTGCATTTTTTTTTCTTCAGCCTTATGTAAAAATGGGGAGAAACGTATTTTTTTTTTATGTCGCTGTTACATATGTATGTAAATGGAGTCCGATTTGTCAAATCGTTTGCGCAACGACTGCTTTTGGGATGGAGTTTGAAAAAGATTTTTTAGATACGTATGATGGATGATCTGTGTGAAAGATCATGTGTGTGATACTTCTTTGAGTTGGTTTAATACCTCTTGATCTGCCAATTGAATATACGTATATTCTATAAATAAGGTTGTTATTCAGCTGTATTTGCGAGGAAAATCAACCATTTTGTTTTTATGCAAAATATAAATTTATTTTATACATCTCACAAAATCGGGTTAAATTGCACGCAACTAAATAATTTCCTATGCATTTTTGGTTATATGAATTATTTTCCTGTTAACAATACTAAATATCATCATTATTTTAAGGTAATAGTGGAGATTTATTTTCAACCAAATGCTAAATAAATCTTAATCCATATTGCGCTTGTATTTATTTTAGTATGTACATCAGATTTAACTTGATGAATTAGTGTTACAAAAAGTGCTGTTATTTTCGAATTACGGGCGCTTTAACATGAAGCCATTCAAGGTAGATACATAGCATATCTAGCGTTATCCATGGAAAACTGAAATTTGGTGCGAAACAAAATCAATTCATCAGAAGCCATCTCCATCGATGGCATCTAGATATTATATTCGGTTCCTTGAGGCCAATTCTAGAACTCTCAAGTATACTGATTATTTAACTATCTGATATTACTTACTTTACTTTACCAATCTACTGTGTTTACCACCAATGACAAATACAAAAAAGATTCATTTCGGCATCGATGGTCGAATTCCAAACCAAACGCTTTTTATTTAGAAATCGAGCATGTTAAAACGATATTTTCATTCGTAACTGTAACTTAAACTCAATAATCTATATTGATGAAATAATGCCTCTATAATCCGATGCCCAGATTAATCAGACAACGGATTGTAAGGTTAAATTTTGTTAATATGTGGCCGCGAGAGGTCACGGTTGTGACTGGTGGCTGTGGCCAATGGCTGGGACCTTTGTTGTGTGGGCGAGTGTGGTAGGTAGTTGCGGTGAGATCTTGAGACCACGAGGCGAGCGCTAGGAGCGTCAGATCAAAACAGACGGTCAGGGACCGGCTCTTGGCTTTTAAAATATTAATACTATTGTAGAAGAGGCACAGGGTGCCATGTGTATGTATATATTAATTGTGTAAATAAAGATTAATATAATCAGAAAGAGAGTATTTCATCCTGACACAACGAGCTGCTAGTATAGTAGCTAACAGGATTAAGAGATTCATGTTCATATGTTCATATGTTCCAGAACACCCCAAGTCTTGTTGACGTTTCGTTGAAAAACATGATTTGGTGATATGCCACTTCTTCCTTTTAAACTTGAACACCTTATCTGCACTTTGAACCCTATGCTAGTTTTTTTATATTTGAAGTTTAGACCATTAATTGTCTCTTTAACATGCTCAATATTATTTTATTGAGATACGAAATATACATACATACATATACGAGAGTTATGAAATACTAAAAGTTAGAAGCATAATCTTTATAGAACTTGAAAGTTCAATATTCTTGATATGAAAAAAGTCGTAGAGCAATGTCATTTACATGAAAACTCGTACTTTATTTTATAGTCTCTTTTAAATAGTGTTAAATAAATTTTAAAAAAACTTTTCTTTTACAAATTAGTTAAAATATTGAGGTTTAACACCAAAAAGAGTTTTCCGACAGCAATTTAAGTACTGATGATTATCATTTCAGTCGTTAAGGAATTAATGTTCGTTTGAAGAGGACACATTTTTATTTGTGTAGAAATTAAATTGTGGAAATTAATTGAAAGTTAATTTTTAAGATTATCAAACATTTTCCTTTTGTGATTCAAAAGGGAAATATCTGATACTGAAGTATTTCAAATAATTAAAGAGTATGAAATATTTTAAATTCTGTATGACATATTTTTTTATAAAATTTAATAATTTAATTTTTATTTTCTAAAAGAGGAAGTTTTTACCGAAATTATGGCTCAACCTTTAAGCTACATTTGTTTCAAAACAGCTGCAAAGTAAATTCTTCAAAGCTTTTTATAATTTTTTTTGTTCCAATGCAGCTGGCAAACACTTAGACAACTTGTTCTTGGATACCTTAAGGCAAGCGCTGCACAGACGTTACTCACTTTGCATTACCCAGGGGGCGCGTGTAACTTGAAAATACGGACGCGGAGTAACAGTGTCCCCGCAACGCTCTACGATCCTGTTGGGACCGGGACCTACGGGTTTAAAGTGGATTCCGAACCACTACAAATATCCATGGCACCGCCGGCACTCGAACCCGAAACCTGTGGTACCGAGCGCCAGAGCGCTAGCCACTCGGCCATTCAGGCCCACTTTTTATCATAGATTCTGTGCAATAATGATAAAGAAATTTAATATTTGACAATACCATCATTATTATGATTGTGAAGTTTCTGTTATCACAAGCAGTAATTTTTAAGAATATTTATATATATTTTTAACAAAGCAAAATATTTTGCAATTTATAAATATAAGTTGTATACTATTCCAGTGGTTGCGTTTTTTCGTTTTATAGAATTGTACGAGCATTCTAGTGTCTTTAAATGTTTAGGAAGTAATAAAAAAGTGCAACATTTAATTTTAATTTTATCGATTACTCTGCGACCCCTGACGGCCAACTGTCTAGCACTCTTGCCTTTGGTGCTTCATTTTCGAATTCTGGTAGTGGCATGGATGTTTGTCAGTGTTTCGGAATTCACGTTAAACTGTAGGTCCTGATCTAATTAGCCTAAAGTGTTCACAAAATGACCGTAGAGTGACAAACAAAATCTACAACCTTTATCAGTGTTCTCTTGTGTGTTATGAATATATAGATAAGAGGATTCAGGATTAGGATGTTACTGAAAAAGTCATTAAGTCTATTTGTTAGGTGCTATTTTAAAGTTTATCATGTGCATATCTTCTTTTAGAAGTCTTTTTTTTTCATAGACACAGTCTATAATGTGAATCGATATGAATAATGTGATTGAAGTTATGCACATTAAAATGATGGAATTCATAAATATAAATGGATGAAGCTTGGTCGTAATTTTTAATATCATGTCGGGGCTGGTTAATTTTAATATGTAAATAATCGCTAGTTTGTCCATCTTATTTCATGTTGCAAAGAGGTAGTACAAATTATGGGTGGATATGGGTGTATTTGCCGTTGAAGAAGTAATGGCGTTAGTTAAATTCTGTGTAATATGCAACTTTCGCGTAATTTACAACAAATAATATGCTAATTTAAAATTTAACAATAAATAAACTTTGAAACTTTCCCGAAAAGATCTTTTTTAGCTTCCAAAAATGTTGAACATAAGGTGAATACGATTATTGAAATGTTAGTATTGAGAGGAGACGTTGGCATTAACATATCATTTTATTTTCTTCAAAGCAAAGCAATAACTTCAACTCAAAGCCTAAACTACAAATAACCAACTTAGGAAACGAAGAAAATACTAACGATTTTTGCTGGATATGGGATTATATCAAGGTGAACTTACCTTAAGATATGGTATACGTAAGGTAGCGTAAGGTATACAAGATACAATATCAATGTTTATGTATCAAAGTATATGAATATATATGTATATCGAGGAATATCAAGGTATACATACTTAAAATACGAATCTTTAGCAGGTTATTTCTGCTCACTACGCACACACACACGCATGTATATAAATTTGTGTGCGTGTAATTATTTTTTATAGTTCTAGAGTAATTTGAGTTCTTAAACCTGAACAATTTCAGATATAAATAAAATACTCAAATCGTACTAGATTGTCTTATAAGAAAAAACCCAGAAATACCTATAAGTGGATTATTTTTATACTGCATAAATGAATGTTGCTTAAAAGAATTAAGTAAAATGCTTTTTTACATGGTAAATGGCCCAGACTGTTCAGACAAACTAGTTAATTGCATTATCGCGTGTTTCAGAGTCATTACTATACTCAACAAATTTAGAAACACGTGTTTGCCCTTACTTATGTTATTTACAATGTTATTTTGTGCTTTATCTTTATACTCTTTTCCTGAATTTAGAAATGTCTTTATGGTGAATCAAAATAGTAAATATTTTCTATAAGCACACGTAAAATAGGTTTTTTTATTAATATTATCATGTGGGAACATGATGTCGCCCTGGTTAGAGATTCGTGGCGCAATCCAAAAGGTGCAGCTAGCAAATAAAGTGATATTCCAAATTTGCAAATTTTAGCGGAAAAATGGTACTTTGGGCCCCTTAACTGTTGAATTGATTGATGAATAACGTTAATCTTCAGGAATTTTCTAGAGAATTTGTCTTTTGCTTGAAATGTTTTGTAGTACGGCTTAGAAGCACTTTTCAAGTTTTGGCTTGGGATTTTAAACATTTGTATATCCAATGGCTATAATACGTTGTAGCTATTGGATATACAAATGTGGGTACGTTCCATTGTATATACAACTGTTCCATTGGACAAATGTACAGTTGGACCATCCAACAAATGTTCCATTGGATATACAGCTATCGTAGTACGTTGATCAATTCCTTCTTCTTGAAGCTTCATATTTCACTTTTAGCATTTTTTATATTCTGATATTATTATGATAAATTATATTATTATAAATTATGTTATTATTATTATAAATTATGTTATTATTATTATAAATTTGGAAATAAATTGTGAAATTATTATATTATTGTATTGTTGTTGTTCTAATGCAACTGGCAATACAGAGACAGTTAATCTTTATGCCATAAGCAAGGACTGCGGCGCTGTTACTCATTTAGCTCTACCTAGTGGGCACGTGTAGCTTGAAGATATGCTACGGATTTGAGTAACACTACCCCAACGCTGCTCAACGATCCTATTAGATCAGGATTTATGGTGTAAAGTGGATTCCGAACCACTACAAACATCCGCCAGGACTCGAATCCGAAACCTGTGGTACCGAGAGCCAGAGCACTATCCGCTTCACCACCAGGCCCCACATATTATTGTAATATATTATGATATTATTACTTATTTATATTCTAATGAACGATTTTTTAAATTATTTAAAAGTGTAAAAAAATTCATTTAACATTGAAATAAAATTGGCTTGTAAAATTTAGTTTCATAGAATTTAAATACGGTTCTTATTGTTAAGAAAATTAGTTTAATGAAAGAAATATCTTTCTTAGAGTTGAATTTTTAACGTTGATTATATTTATGACATTATCTACTGAAAACAAAGTATGTGTGGTTGTTTTTTACTTAACTTTACATACGTGCAGTAAACTATATACATCTGTTTTCATAGAAATGTGTTTATGCGCCGGGACAAGTCGTAATGAAACTAATTTGTCTATTAAAAGTGCATCTAAAATAAATATTTAATATAAAAGAATGGTTTTGGTTATTAATTAAAAAAAATCGTTCTGTTTAAAAACTTTTTTTTTTATTCTGTTAAACCTTTTTCGATTTAAAATATTGTAAAATATAATGATTATAGCGATTCTATTTGACGCGGAAAAATGACCTGGTGAAATCGGAACGTTAAAATGCAGAATCCCTAAAGAACTATCCAGTTCAATAGCCAGAGGAATCTGACAAAGTTTAATAACTGAATAATTCTATGAAGAAGCAATTGTTTAAGTACTACAAGAATTACTTTCAAATTCAGATAGATAGGTCTATTAAGTGATGGTTAAATTAACTTTTATAAACATAAACGAATCCTCAGACACTATTTAAAGGATATTGAAACAACAATGTGTTTATATTTTGGTAGTCAGATTATTCAAAATGAATGCCAGAGCACTTGTCTTGATATGGCACGATCGTTATATACAACAACCCGTATTTTATGCCGGTTCTAAAACACACATAAATAAAATCACTTGGAAATCAACATTCATTTTAAATAAATTTTTTGAAATGAAAGTTTCTCGTTTTATGCGAAGAGATTAATCTGTTTTAAATAATCGTCGTCTTTACAGGATATCGGAGTGCCCTGGCCCCGAAGGGTGCTAAAACTCCCATCTGCATCTGAGAAACAGTTAAACATTAATAGTTAAAAGGAGGTGAGGTGATTTAAGAGCAATGTACCATGTTTAAATATACACTCAAGAGCCAAAACATTATGACTACCCCTACATTTTGCAATGAACTCGCCTGGATGATGTGGAAGGCACGTGACCAGGTGGAAGTGGTATTTAACTGGTATTAATCTATGCCAAGGCGGGTTGAAGCTGTGTTGCGCGCCAAAGGTGGGCCAACTCGTTATTGACAGGTGGTCATAATGTTTTGGCTCTTGAGTGTATATTAAAAATATAAGCAAAGAAAAAAACAATAAAAGAGCTTATAACAAAGAGAAAAATAAAATAAAAAACAAAAATTTATAAAATAAACAGAATAATGAATCAAAAATTTAAAAAGAAAAAGGAATCTACAGTAGGATGGGATTTTCGTTGCTAGGAATGAAGACTAAAGGCACAGGTCAGGGTTGAAGCGTGTTTTAAATAATAACTTAAAATATTACTTATGTTTTATTTTATATTTAATTTTTTTGAGACGCTACGGGCCTCTAGGCAGGAAAACATCATGTTCCCACATGATAAAACATTTTTCTAGTATTTAAATGTTTCATTTTTCATTACATTGTTTTTACACACCTGTTTTATTTTTTTTAATACGCTTTTATTAGCTTCACCTGTATGTTTGTTTGTATGTATGTAACTGACTCTTTGAGCTCGATTTTGCCATACTTTAAGCGATCCGATTTAATTTAAGCGCTGTAGACTTAACAAGGACCGACGGCAATAAAATATTTTGATAAGTTTAATATCTCATCATGATTAGGATGGCCAGGATTAGTAAATTAAAACACACAGTCTTTGAAAAATCATCTTGATCGGCGATCATTTTTCCCCTGCCGATCTGTTTCTCCTCATACCCACTATTTAAACTGCAAAGAAGCATTTACAAGCATCTTTCAGACATTCAAACCTACTTGGGACAGCGGCACAACGGATAACGCTCCTGACTGCGGATTAGGAGATTTCCTGCTCGAATCCTGGCTGGCTCGACATGTTGGCATTTATCCTTTGTTTTACTAGCAATTAAATTATTGTAGGAACCAGTTCTCCGTACCGGGATCTCATTTAAATATTATAGTTTAAAAACACTAAAAAACAAGCTTTTAGAGTTAATCATACTAAAAAGTAAAAAATAAATTAATAGTTTTAAAAAACTAATAAAACACGCTTTTAGAGTGAACCAAACTAAAAAGTATTAAAAATAATTGTTAACATAAGAATAAAATGACTGAGGAGAAAATGAATGTCACTTTTCTAAAAGAATGGGGTGCTTTGTATGACATTTTTAAGCTAACTCTGCATTTTGGAATGAAACTAGTGAAAAATTATAACGATTGATATCGAGCACCCCACGCTTTAAGAACAGTGACAGTCATTTTATTCATATGTTTAATTCTTAATAATCTTATGTCTTCTTTTAGTTTAATTCACTCTAAAAGCGTGTTTTTTTAGTTTTTTTAAACTATTAATTTATTTGTTAAAAAGCTAAAATTTTTTCTTAAAAGGGTATTAATTATATTATATATATTTTTTTATATGGCTTTCGCCAAGTCCCTTCCTAAACAAATAAAATGATCGATACGATTACAAAATACTGCTGCTTTGGCGATTCCATTTGGAGCGGAAAAGTGACTTGGAGAAATCGCAACGCTAACGTGCAGAATCCGCAAAAAACTATCAGATAGACAGGAATACAACAAAATATAATAACTCTAGAATTTATGAAGAAGCAATTGTTCAAATATTACAAGAAGCCCTACACAAATCAGACGGAGAGGTCTGTTAAGTGATGGTTAAATTAATTTTTATGAACACAAACTAATCTTCAGACACTATTTTGAGAATAATTAAACAATAGTCTGTTAAATTTTGAAATCTAGACAATTCAAAATGAACTACAGAACACGTGACTTGATATTGACCAATCGTTATATTTAGCAAACACATGTTTCATACCAGTTTTAATTCACGTGAATATCGCTGCTTATTTTAAACTAAATTTTTTAACCGAGGAGATAAATATGTTTTAAATAATAATTTATACTCTTACTTATTTTTCAATTCCTTCTATTAGCTGACGCTCTCCCTATATATATCTTGTTCAAATTTTCAAACGTTAATAAAATACTTTTTATTCATCCACTCCAGCTCAAATACATTTTTTTAACTGACACTTGATGTTAATACAGTTTTTCAAATATTAAATCAGTAATTAAATTTAATTAATTAATTTTAGTTTTTTTTAGATTTAAGTTGCATATATCTATCAATAGATGGCGCTAGATAAACTAAAAAAATGAATGAAAATTATTTATAAAGGACTTTCTGCAATTTAGTAAAAAAAAGTAGGAATTGACATTAAAAAACATTTTTTTTATATGACTTGTTTTAAATAAAAGTTTTTGAAATGAAAGTTTCACGTGTTACGCGAGATTAATCTGTTTTAACTTATAACTTAAGTATATTCTTTTTATCTTTTATTTTATACTTCTCTTTTTATAGTTTCACTGTTTTCCAGACACCAATGCAACATTATTAATTCTTCAATCTAGATAGGACATTATCCGGTCCACACATGATGTGGAAACATTTTCTAATATTTAAATATTTACGATTTTAATTAAACTAACGCTGGATTATGCCACCTGTATTAATTTTTTGTCAAAAATCAGAAAATATTTCTTAAAAAGAGTATCAGTTATATTTTAAATAAAACGAAAATATAATGAGGAGGGACGTAATCTAAGCTCCTGAGGACAATGATCTTAGTATCCGTGGTATAACTAGATAAGGTTTAGATGTTAAGAATAATAAAACCTTTCATACTAACAACATATTCCAAATCAAAGAAAATATTTTTATTATTCAGTCAGTTTGTAATTTTCGGAATTCCTTGGCCCCACAGGGGTAACTCCTGTCTGCAAAGTCGGAAGCATATATATAAATATATATATTTTTAATAATATAATTATATAAAAAGAGAGCTTTTAAAATAAAGTAAAAATAAAAAGCAAAAATGAATTAAGATTACACCACAGGATTGAGTTGCAGCTGCTAGAAATGATGACTAAAGGAACAGTTCAGGGTGCTCCTGACGACTGAGCCAGTTCGTCTAGGGTAGTTGCAAGTTATGTAAGACCGCCCTTGGACGTTTAGCATTCTCCGGCAAAGAGAAATCGTATCTCGGAAGATTATGAATTTCCTTGTTCGGGATGTGGTCAAGATTTGCACAAAAATTTTCCGCAAGCTTCAACATAAAATTTTGAATAGAAGGGAGGACAAGACTATGACGAATGTCATCATTTCTAAAGTACCAAGGAGAATTTGTGATCATGCGCAAAAATTTATTTTCTAGAATTTTAATATAATTAAAGGGGTACCTTGCAGCAGAGCCCCAAACTGGGCTCGAATAAGTTATGCTGGGTCGCATATAGTACATGTAGATTAGTAATTTATTATCAATTGAGAGTGGGGAATTTCTATTAATAAAAGGATAAAGCATGCGAAGACAGGTGTTAAATTTCTTTTTAACATGATTAATGTGATTAGCATAAGTTAATTTACTGTCAAGAAAAACTCCCAGATATTTAGCATTAGTAGACCAGTTAATTCGCCGATTAAAAAGGTAGATGTTCGGAGTAAGAATCTTTCTCCTCGTAAAAAGTACAGCCTTGGTTTTGTCAATATTAATTTTGATTTTAAATCTTGTGAGCCAAGCGTCGAGGTGTGTGAAGTATTGGTGAAAGATATTTTATAGATCTTAGATATTTTTTGTAGATGCAATAACCGCTGTGTCATCTGCGTAGATACCTAATTTAATGCGTGATATTTGTGGGATGTCATTTATGTAGATATTAAATAAAATTGGACCAATCAATGATCCCTGTGGTACTCCTGCATTAATATTTTTGTGTGATGAGAGAGAGCTATTGACTTTAACTGTAAAGGTTCTATTGGTTAAGTAAGATTTAATGAGTAAAATTAAGTAGGTAGGAAATTTATAGGCAATTAATTTGTGTATAAGACCATCGATTCAGACCCTATCGAATGCTTTGGCTACATCTAGAAAAACAATCCCCGTTCCCCCAGAGCGCGTGCTGTCATCACGTTTGCATCTCCAAGATGTGTGATGCGCATTAAAATCACCACATAGGATCGAAGAGTTATTAATTTTTAGGATATTGGAAAGGTAATTAATTAGGTTAGTAGGGTTAATAGTACAGGGAACATAGACAGATGCAATGGAAATGTTGCTGAAGTGCGGAGTATTAATAGTAATTACAGTTGCCTGAATATCAGTAAGATTGGTAGGAGAAACGTTTGTGTGATTAATATTATTTTTAATAAAAATGGCTGTACCTCCACGAGGTCTGGGAGTTTGATTACCATCAAGTAATTCGGAATAAAAGGGATTCGATTGGACGCAAGATGGGTTTCCTATATTAGTATTAAATCAAGTTTATGGATATTAGTAAAGTTAACTAAATCGTGTATTTTAGACATAATACCATTTGCGTTCCAATAACAAATTTTGAGCCCAGTAACCAGCACAACCATTATTTATTAGTAGCACCATTTTCAAGGCAAGTAACCATAACTTGTAGTTTGTCCAGAGGAGAGTTGCAATTAATTAATTTATTCTAGATGTTTTCAACACCGCCAAGGGAGTTGAAGATGTTAATAAACTCGTTAAGAATGTAAAGAACTTTACTAGTACTATCGTTAATAACATTTAAATTTAAGTTATTGTCGTTGCGCTGATTTCTTGTGGCGGAGACCGGTGCTGGTGAGTGACGTGGAGTTCCCTGCACCATACTAGCAAAGAAGACTCCCTCGGTGATTTTTTGCTAATAAAGGTGCGCTTGGGAGGATTGGTGTTTCTATAGGCTGGCGCACGTGGCTTTGGGGAATTTCGGGCAGCCCCTCCAAGCGGCAAGATGTCCGATCTCATTGCAATTAATACAACGGGGATTTTCCAGCCGTTCTTTTTGCGGGCAATCTTTAATGTAATGATCGCCGCCGAGTTTAAGGCATCTTTGTTTGTAATTACAATTGGCCGAGGAATGATGGAAGTAATTACAGGAAAAACACTGCGTTGCACCAGGTTTCCTGTTAAATTTCTCGACTCTCACCGTAAGGTAGAAAAGTCGGTTGATATCGAAGATTTTTTCATTTTCCTCGCAGCGGAGGTAAATAAGCTGCCTTACTGGGATGCGAGGCTTGGTTTTTAAGTTGGAGAGCTGAATGACTTTGTCGATCTTAAAATCTAACTCTTTGAGTGCTTCCGCAATTTCATCCTCCGTGTAATTGAAGTCCTTTTTAATTTACGGCTTTCAGAGCCGAAAAACTTTTCTGAGTAATGACAAAGTACTTCATGTTGGTGGTTTTTAAATAAGTCATGATTTCACGATGTTGATTCGCATCAGCGGAAAAAACTTTTAAGTGTAATCAAGTTTAATCCTGATATTTCCTTTAAAGGCCTGGCTAATTTCCTCAATTTTTTCTTTCAAATTTTCCATTTGCCTAACCATAATGGGTGGCATTTTTGGCTCAGTTAGGGTGCCCTGCTCTTCTCCAGCAACAGCCTCGACTACTTTTAAGTTTGAAAACTTATTTTCTCTAACTTCTTTTAATTTATCATTAACTATATGCGGCTCATTTTGCCGCTTAGGTGGAACAGAAAAATTATCACTAGCAATTTTGCTCTTCTTTTAGTTTTATTATTTACTTTATTGCTTATGACGACTGCAATTAGTTAAAGAAAGGACACAGACCAGGTCATTTACCGTTTTGCTGCAGTCGCTTGATTTCTTCTTCCAGGTTGAGGACAGCTTGATGCGCGTGTCGAACATCATCAGGTTTAGTATATCCCAGGTCAACAGCATGAGATATCAATTTCTCAGTGTCCACAGCAGTTTTGAGTTGGGTCTGTAGATCTCCAATGTTTTTACCATGTATCATTAATATAAGACATACATCTGATTCAGAAAGAGTCGAAGATCCAGGATGTGCGGAGGCGACCGGAACATCAGCACTAGCAGGTACTTTAAAAGGGCTCCGAAGGGAGCCGTTCCCTGGCGAAGTACGATCGTCATCCACGTCCATCATGTTATCCAATCCAGTTTACAATACTTTATTCAAAAAATCACAAAAGCTTCAACTTCAAAAAATCCACAACAATTCCAGAAAACAAACAAAACACCTCAGCAGAATCAACTATGACCAATTTTCTAAATAACATGAAGATGAACAGCGCAACTACTTAAGCCTAACTTCAAAATCAAATGATCATGATCACGTATCCATGGACACAAAAAAAAAAAAAAAATTCAAAACACAAAATACAGAGCAAAAAAATGAAATCAAAGTAAAGCTATATAATGAAAAATAAGTAGGCATTTAAGTTATTCTATTTTTATTATTAAAATAAGAATAAATACTATCTTCAATAAATAAAATAATCTTTCTTATAGACAAAATAAAAGCCATTTTCACTAGACGAAAATAAAATTTAATAATCTAGGATGTAGGCCGAAGGCATCAATTGTTTTGATAGCAGACTTGACACACTATATGTGATTTATTACTTATAATGAAGAAAATAATTTGCAGGTCTCACATGTCTACAGGATAAAAATTCGGTCTGGAGATGAAAAGCAGCAACCCAAGAAATTTATGGATTGTTTAGAATACTACAAGAACTGAGAGTTTTGCACTTTAGGGTTCCGCTTGTTTAGTTCATGATTTTTTCCCTTCGGTTTAGGTCAAGTCCAGTCCTCAACAAACAAAATGGCCGAAGCAGTTACTAAATATTGCGGTTTTGGCTATTCTATTTGGCGCAGAAAAGAGAATTGGCGAAATTGGAAACCTAAAGTGCAGAATTTCAACAAGAACTATTAAATTCAATAGCGATGGGAATAGAATAAAATTTAATAAATCTAGAACTTGATGAAGAAGCAATTGTTCAAATACTACAAGAAGTATTTCCAAATTCAGGCGGTGAATTGATGGTTAAATGAACTCTTTTAAACATAAACTAATCCTGAGACACTATTTTGAGGATATTGAAACGATATTCTGTTCCTATATTGGATGCCAGACAATTCAAAATGAACGACAGAGTACATGACTTGATATGGGTCAATCGTTATATTTAGTAACACATATTTCATGCCAATTTATAACACACATGAATAAAATCACGGGAAAACCAGAGTTTATTTTAAATAAAAGTTTTTGAAATAAAAGTTTCTCGTGTTGCGCGAAGAATTTTAATTTGTTTTAAATAATATATTATACTGTTATTATTTTGTGTTATATCTTCACTTTTTATAGCTTAACATTTTTTAGAGACTCACGGACTTCTAAGCATGGCGACATCATGTTCACACAGGATAATAAAACATTTTTCTAATATTTAAATGTTTACTTTATGTTAAATGTTACAATCATGTAAGCTACATACACACAGTGTTACATTACACATAATAGACAATGTTACATTTAAATGTTTACTTTTTGTTAAATGTTAAATTCATGTAAGCTACATACACACAATGTTATATTACACATAATACACAATGTTACATTCATGTAAGCTACATACACACAATGTTACATTACACATAATACACAATGTTACATTTAAATGTTTACTTTATGTTAAATGTTACATTATGTTAAATGTTACATTTGGCGCGGAATAGAGTCTTGTCAACATTGGAACCCTAAAGTGCAGAATTCCAACAGGGACTATCCAATTCAATAGCGTAGCAATAGAATAAAATTTAATAAATATAAAGCTTTATGAAGAAGCAATTGTTCAAATACTACAAGAAGCACTAACGAATTCAGACATAGAAGTTTTTGAAATGAAAATTTCTCGTGTTATACCAGGTGCTAAATATCTTTTAAATAATAACCTATACTCATAATTCTTTTTTTATTTTATACTTCACTTTTTTGGAGACGCCACTGGGCTTTAGACAGGAAAACATCATGTGCCCACATGATAATAAAACATTTTTCTAATATCTATTTTTATGTTTTAATTAAGCTAATACTGGATTATGTCACCTGTTTTAATTTTTTTGTCAAAAAACCACAAAATATTTCTTAACAGAGTATCTAAAACTAAATATTGCGGTTTAGCAATTCAATTTGGAGCGGAAAAGATCCTTAAGAGCAAAACTCCTATAAAATCTAAACCATAAAGAGCAATACCCCTATAAGAACTCTCCAATTCAATAATAACAGTAATATGATAAAAGCGAATGATTCTAGAACTTGATAAAGAAACAATTGTTCAAATACTACAAGAAGTATTTCCAAATTCAGACAGATAAGTGATGGTTAAATGAACTATTATAAACACAAACTAATCCTTAGAGGCTATTTTGAGGATATTGAAAAACTAATCTGTTTATATTTCGGAAACCAGACGATTCAAAAGGAATCATAGAGCACTTGACTTGATATGCGTCGATCGTTATATTAAGCAATACAATTCCATGCCTGTTTTAAAACACACCTGAAAATCTGCGTCTATTTTTAAATAAATTTTCGTAGATAAAACTTTGTCAATTTGGCGCGGAGATGAATTCTTTTTAAAAAATAACATGTACTCTTACCAACTTTCGATAGTTCAATTTTTGTAGAGCCAGGAAATCATCATGCTCATACACGATAATAAAATTTTCCTAATATTTAGAGCTTTACTTTTTCTTTAATCTAATGCTGGATTATGTCATCTTCTTTTAATTGTTTCTCGAAAACCTCAAAATATTTCTTAACAGAGTATCAATTATATTTTAATTAAAACGGACATATGATGGGGAAGGATGTAAGCTAAGCTTCTGAGAACAATGAACTTTGCATCCATGGTTTGAGTAGATAAGGATTAGATGTTTAGAATAGTAAAACCGTTCATACTAAAGAACATATTCCATACTAAAGGTAATTCACTTGTTATTAAAGCAAGGATAAATACTATTATTAATATACCGACATAGAAATGGGGCCGTTGGTCTACGTATACTCGTAGGACGTTCAAATGAATTAACATTAATAAAAAGCAATTAAAATAAATACTAGGACAAACAACTAATTTACTTTTACCCTTAATGAATACGAATAAATACTATTACAATAAAATTTAGGATTTTTAATATTTGGCAGAATAAATAAAATAAAAAAAGTTTTATAGAGAATGTTTATAGAGAAATGTTTACAGAGAAATGTTTACAGAGAAATGTTTACAGAGAAGTATTCATAATATTTTGCACGCATACCTCAATCGAAAATATTCCTTTGAGTGTGTGGGCAGTGGGGTACCAGTAGCCTCATATCCTTTTTACCAAAAAATGCTCACCGACAATTCAAAGATGGACATAACTCCCCATTACAAATTATCCCTGAGCCATTCTCGCAGCAAAAATTGTGCACCAGGCTCACGCACTATCGTGGATCGTTCGCTCTGCTTTCAACGGGTCTTCCTTTCTGCCCGCAAAAACTCCCAAAAAAGGGATGGATCCCACCAAACCGACCGGTTCTTTTTTGGACCTGACCGTGTGACCGGGATGGGTTATCTACCATTCCTGGTTCATACAAAAAATAAAGGAAATACCCTTACCCTC
>BPLQ01011791.1:0-46414 GCA_021605075.1 Caerostris darwini
TTTTAGCAATTTTAACTTTTTTATTATTCCTTATTTATTATTATTATTATTATTATTATTTTGCCTTTCATTTTAAACAAAAATTATTTGGACTTTTAAGTAAGTTTTTCGGCACAACTAAAAAGCAATCAACTGTGTTTCGTCCTAATAAGCACATTATAAGTATAAATTTCCCCTTTAATAAAAGATGCTTTTTAGAATTTTGTAATAAATGCATTAAGGAACATTGTTTATTATTTATGTTATAATGATTCATTTCCTCAATGACCTCATTTATCAGAAATGTTTGAATAATAATAAGATTCTTAAAACACAGTTAAGTAATTTCGCTCTATTGATAAATATTTTGAAATAGATTAATAAAATTTATAAAAATTCAATTATTTAAATTTATGACATCGTTAAATAGGTCTGTAATAATATGTACTTATTAAAACTATCTTCATATATGAATAATGCATAATATAATTATATGTAAGAATATAAATTGTTATATACATTTGTAACAGACATACAGAAAAATCAATTATTAATATAATGTAATTAATTTTTCTGAATATCTCTATTTATAATATTCTATCGGCAACAAAACACAATGTTATTAAACTTACAATACAGAAAGATTTTATAATTCTTTCAAGATAAAATTAAACTTTTACTGCAAGATTAAATTTTTCAAAAATATAGCAATTGAGGTAACTGTTTGCTTTGAGCATAAAAATTGATATACAAATTCTAAAAACATTTATTTAATAAATAATTTATAAGTTATATCGAACATTTTTATTTTTCTTTATAATTTTTCTTTATAATTTTCATTCATTTAATATTCACAAATATTTATTTTCCTCATATATTTTAAAGTGTACCAACAATAGAAATACGTATAAATCTTTAAGAAATTTTTCAGATACATTTCAATCTTTAAAATATAAAAACAACCTCATACAGAAAATTGGTTTTCCTGGAAATATTCTTAGAAGATGGATGAATTTAAAAAGCCCTTTAATATAAATATCATTTCTTATAAAGAACGTTTTCTGAAGTTCTTCACTGTACTGAAATAAATTGAATAAATATATGGAATAAATTCTACACCAGAACAATATGCCCTTTTAAATTTTCATATAAATAATTACCTCAAAAATAATTAATTTAAATAATATCTAAGTTCTTAGTTTTAATATTTTCTTTTTTATGTATTTAAACCAATTGAGCGCAACGTGAAAAATTATGAATAAAATAATTAATATATAACTACGAATATCTTTTCCCTTATTTATATTTTAGAATGATCTATTGAGTTTTCATAAACTCTTATGCTTTATTTTTCTGAGTATCTAAGTGAAAATCATGGGTGAATGCCTGTTAATATAGGCATTACATAGACATTTATATCACATACATATTACATATTACGTGGATATATTATTAATATTTTTACTGTACATATTTTTAATATGCATACTGTTATTTTTTATGCAAACTGACGACAAATAATTCGTGACACCAAATGTATGGAAAACCAATGAGTACTAATTTTTTTAATAAAATAATTTTTGGGATCGGCTTAATTATTTTTTTAGAATTGATCTTTTGAATATCAGGTAGTTTTGATAAAAAAATACCTTATATTTTAAAGATCATATATGCAAATATAACTTATTCCTATAAAAGAAACATTTTAAACATGCAATACAAATAGAATATATGCACTAATTATTCTAAATAAACTTTAAAAATTAAAATATTCAAAGGATTTCACTAATTCAAAAATCCCATTAAATTGTTATCGTCCTATAGGTAAACACACAACAAATTTCAAAGATTGGCTAGTTCCTCTGATTGAAAGACTAAGTGTAAATTAATAAAGAATATAAAAGGGTTTTATGTACAGTAGCAAAGAAACAAGATAGTAGGACTTGGGTAATTTTGAAAAAATTATGTCAAAAAAAAAAAATAAATAAGCTCTAACTTATAACAAAACTAATAAATCGAAGAAATCCAGTGAAATCAATCTATATATTTTCAGTAACTGATATCCTTCAAATCTACTTAGCTATCTTTCACGAGGAAAAAAAATTCAGACACTGAAACCCGATTTGGTGCAACTTCTAATAATTTTCAAAATATTAATTTTTGAAAATTTCTGTCCGTCAGAACCTCCTGGTATATCAAATATACCATCAACTATAATTCTTCGTTGAAAAAAAGAGAACTTAAATTAGTTGTTAAGAATTGTTATGTTTTTTCTATTAATATATTTTCTATAAAATAATCGACTGTCAATTCGGATACTATGGAGGCGAGAAAGAAATTAATTGTTCAATGCCTAACTATGTACATTTTCTTCAAATATTGCTTGAAAGAACTTAAAAACTTAAAGAACTTAAAACTTTAAACATCTTAGAAATCTGGATTTATTGAATGTCTTCTTTATTATATTGACCTTTTATCATAGTTTGTCTTGAAACATAATATATCAAGACATTTTTAACAAAAGGAAGAGAGACAATGCACATCCATACCAATATTTGCCAGAAACCTTAAGCAGCATATTCCTCATCATTAACGATGATACGGCCTACGCGTTCCCAGAACTTTAATTAACTCGATCTTTTCTTCTAGATGACAAAGAAATGTAGAATATGAAAAATATAAAAGCACAGTTGTACTAATGGTTGTTTCTATGCGTACAGCTACATTACATCAGTAGACTATAAAAAAATATAAGGCCATCTTTCATTTGCAAAAAAGTCTACTTAATTACATCTTAGAATGCTATATAATACTTCTTTGGTAGTAATGGAAAAACGCCTATCATAAATTAGTTAATTTTTTATTGCAAAATAATCAACGTGTACAAGTATTTTATCATATTTGTATATCTTTGGGGGAAAATCTTTATTTCAACTTAAATAGACAGGTAGCCCTCTATCAGAAAATACCAAACTTCTTCCATGAAGACATTAGTATGAGGGCAAGAATTTTCTGTGTTTCTCCTTATTCTTTGTGTTCTACAACATTACTGGTTTTTAAATTGAATTTTAATGTTAGCAATCAGCGAGATTCGCCTGCTGTGGCCTTGCCTTTTTTTTTCTCGTCCCACTCTGTTGCACATACATATATACACTTTATAAATTTATCTTCAAATATTTTCAAATATTTCCATTAAAAATATTTTTACTTTACAGCAATATTTTATCTTTAAAATTTAATCATAGATAAGAATGATAAGAATAATAACATTCTAAATAGGATGCAAAGTGGGTTAGAAAAATAATACGAGTTACAGAACAGTTAAGCTTCTCTAAATTTGGGCAATGATATTGCTTTTAAAAATCAAGAGAAATCTTTTTGTGTCTTTTGATGTGTAATTACGAATATCAATCCTATAATCAAATTTTAAATTTTCGTAAAACTAAATCCAAATAAGAATTGTTTATTTTTATACACATAAAGTTGATATAAAAAAACTGATAAAATTGCTGGAATTGATTGAGATCGAACTGTTTTAGCCATGATAGTTATATGTTCAATATCTAAAATTGGAAGTGCTTAAATTTTATGTGCTTTCAAACGACAGGAAAAAAAAAAGAATGTACTATCAGGCTCTAACTGATAAATAAATATCATTTACACTATAATTACGTAATGTATGCTAATTAAAATGATACTAATAAAAATTAAGTAAAAAGAATTGTATCTTGAATCCAAGTATTTTAGATTATTAACAAATTGCATTTCTTAATATTTGTTGCCACTCCTAATAAGTTTTTTATTTCCTGTATCACGTATTTCACTTTGAAACCCGGCAACTAAAAACCAAAGGGGTGGATTTCGTTTTTGGTTTTGTTTCGTATTTCTAATAAGTTGTATTAGCACAGAATGTTGAATCTGTTAAGATAATGTTTTTCATCAATAAGATGTACATATTACATAAGCAAATCATGTACAAGGAGTTATTCATCCGTATATAGCCTCATCATGTTCATCTCTTTCTTGTGCTGCATTAATAAACGTGTTTTATAATCAAGGAAGAAGAAGATCCGTTTCAGTCATAACAATATTTATGCAATATTAAATAAACGACAGATTGATTCATTGTTCAAATTGAAATATACTTTACGGGTTCATTATTTTCTGACATCCATGTTAGCAATGAAAAACAGTACACCACAACGGAAATTACTATTGTGCCAGTTGATGCATCACACATTTCCTTACATTTGTACAGAACTTCGAATATAAACAATTGGAAAAACCTAATTAAAAAAATTGATAGCACCTCAGAAAAACTCGATATTCATATCAGCAGTAGAAAAGGAGACAATAGTATTGCTAAAATATAACTAATGGAAAATGATTACACAACAACAACAAAACAACAATTTTTATATATTTTGAATTTTTTATTCTAATTACATACATTTTCAAATACCTAGAAAAGCCTGATTAAATAATTAATATTTAATAAAAATATGTATAAATTCACTACTTTAAATACAAAAAAAATATGAAATTCACACAGAATAATTTTTTCATGTGTAACAAAAAAATTTTTTTTTCGTCTTACAATACAAAAAGACAGTACTTTTAGGCAAAAAAATCATCTTACTGTAACTTTTTGAAGGAAATCTAAAATTTAAAGACCACTATGACGAAACCTTTACTTTTGATGTGCACAATTTTTGGTAAAATTCATAATTAATTCCACACAATGTATTTGGTGGCATTTCACACTTACTTAAAAACAAAATGTTCCGTAAAATAAATAAAAACTTCTTCAAACTTTGAGAAAGTTGAAATTTTGTTATTTTAGAGAAAACCCTTTTAAATTGCTTTAGCTAGTTGTAAAAATATGCATTTTTCTTCTATCCCTGTGGGAGTTTCTATAAATGCTTCCTTTGCTGCGTTATATTTGTTTTATGGAAAAACAAGTCTAAAATTCTTGAAAAAAAATTTTTATTTTTCTTCCAACGTGAGTTTACATTTTTTTTTCTGATGTGCAAAAAAACAAAAATAAAATTCGAAGAAAGTTGGCTTTAAAGGATATATTTTTTTTCTGCAGAAAATAGAATATATTTTTGATATTTATTAGGTTCAAGTTAATTTTGTAAAAGGCAAATTTAGTTTTTTAATTCCAGAATGTATATAGTAATCAGTAAGGTTTATATATTTATAGATTACAAATATTTAAACCATACTGATAGATTTGTTGATCAGCTTGAAAATGAAGTTTTCATCTAAATAAAATTACATTGTATTTCCAAAAATAAATTTGTAAATTTCTATCTTTTAATTAAAAATCTCGAACAAGATAATCTATAAGATGTAAAATAATTTGAGGAAAACATCATAGAAATATTAATCTCAAACTTCACTAAGTTTAGAAGGATCTATATTAAGCTTTAAGCTCAAATTCAAGCTTAGCAACCATGGCATTACTCAAGGAATTTTTACTATCTGGAATAAAGTTTTATTAATTTGTTTCCACATCAAACAATTTAGTGAAAATTTATACTGATTGATTACTTATTTTATTATTTTAATTACATATTTTTTATGCTTAATATAAATGAAACAAAGATAGTTTATAAAAGAAATGAAATGAAATATGTATTTTAAAAATAATTATAAATTTATGAATAAATAAAAAAACAAAAACATTTTAAACTGGTATATTCGCAAAATATATTTATTAATTGTATTTTACCAAGGCAAATCGATATACCTTTCCAATCACAATATCCCCATAAAAGGCATCATTTTTTTTAGGTAAGTAATTATTATTTTTATCAGTAAAACTGTAATCATTTAATTATTTTATTGTAGAAAATACAAATACTAATCTATCGACATTGAAGTTAAATGCTAAAAAATACTCTTTTGAATTTTTTTGTTTATCTTCCAACAGTAATGCAATTATTTATATAAAAAAATCGAAATATTTTCCTAGCTATAATTCCGTGTTACTGACAAAATAACAAAACATTTATTTTTTTAATTCGAATTATGTTTCGAATTCCAACTAGATTTTTATCTGTTAGAATGGAATTTTACTTTAAAATTCGAAAGAAAAAAGTGCTTGTTTATTTCGAGAGAACAATGTTTATTGTCTTGAAGTGTGCGATATTCGTGTTATTATTTGTTTATTTTCAATCTTCTAACTTAAATCCATTGAATATCTTTTAGTAATCAAATAAAAATCTGAAATTAAGAAATATTTTACTTTATATAAATAAGTTTTCAATAAATTTAATATAAATCCTCAGAAAAGGCTTTAAAATAATTTTTCTCGAAAAATAAAACGGGAAAAATAAACAGGAAAAAATAATAATGATTTAAAAGACTTTTGTAAATGCAATTAAATTTCTTCGTTAGATTGTATCCCTATTCAGCCTTAAAGAAAATTTGTTTGTTTTTTATTTTTGATGTTTATTTCCTTTTAAAATCAAATAATAAAATTTTCTTTACATTCATAAGAAATATTAAACAAGTCCTATAAAATAAATACACATATATTATCTAATCAAAACACAGCAAACTAAAATGAGAAAGGACCAACGGTTTAGCATTATAAATTATTTACATGCATTGTTCACAATATTTATTTCTGCAGAAGTCGGAAGTAAATTATGTATTGTTTAAAGGCTTTATTATTTATTATACATTAAAAATTAAATATTACCATGTTTTTATTCAATACCATTATATTTATCGTTTTATCTTTTATTTAAATATCGCTAACAATAAGAAAATAACTTGTTTTTAAATGGCAAATTTTAAGGATTCCTGTAACATGAAATGTTACAGCAATCCTTTAGAAAAAAATTTGAGGTTCTAAGTGTTATGCAATAGAGCCATTTTATATTCAAGCAAATTTTATGATAAAAATTAACTTCAAATTTTCATTTACAATAAATTTATAAATCAGTATATTTCAAATACTTACTTAATTTTTTTTAATTTTTAAAATGTTTTTATATTTTTGACCTCACAATTTATATTGTTTAATGTGCGATATGTATATAATAAATAAAATGTAAAAATAAATAATTGATTATAATTTACAAAAAATATATGATTACAATCAATTAAAATCTGAAATATATATAGAAGTAAATTACAAATTTACAATATTTCAAAAATTGTTTTGCGACAAAAAATGTAACAGCAATCCTTAGAAAGAAACTTGAAGTTCTATGTAACTGATTTTTTTAAGAGAGATTTATGTAGCAGAGACATTTTATATTCAAACAAATTTTATAATGAAAATTGAATTTAAATTTCCATTTACAATAAAATTATAAATCAATGTATTTCAAATACTTACTTAGACTTTTGAAAATTTTAATCTGATTTTTATATTATTGTCTACACAATGTACATTTTTTAATGGGCAATATGAAAAATTTAAAAAGAGTTTTATGTGAATAAAATTATATTACAAAATCCTACAACTCTTAATACTTAACAAACAATAATTCATTAAATCGTATATATTCTATTTGACTATTATTTTCAGCAAAATATAAATGATCTTTGGACTATCAAGGCTTAAAATTACCATTAACAAATAGAAAAAAAATTTTTACTAAAAAAAAGGAACAAATATATTACAAAACAAAAATTCTTCAGGTCACTTAAAAAAGCATGCTTTTTTGTTTGTTTGTTCTTTATGCTTTTGTACCAAACCGAAAAATGTAACATTAAATAAGAATACACTTTCTCGTTCTTCTGTAATTCAACTCAGAATATCGTTTATGTTAAAGTAAAAAGGGAACGAAAGTGGAAAAAAATTAGTTAACAATGGAAACAGAATTAGAAAATTATTTTTTATTTGCACCTTAACCTTAACAATGAGAAAATATCATGCTTTTAAATTATATAACTGTTTAAATTGTGCAAAAATATACGATTGTAATAAATTAAAATCTAAAATATATAGAAGTAATTTACTACTTAACAATATTTTTAATTTTTTTTTGTTTCATCAAGTATGATGGCAATCAATAGAAAAAAACTTGAGGTTTTAAGTGTTATGTAAGCCATTAATATAATCCATTATGAGCCTATGTGTTATGAGCCATTTTAAATTCAAACAAATTTTATAATGCAAATTGATTTTAAATTTTCATTTACAATAAAATTATAAATCAGTATATTTCAAACACATACTTAAATTTTTGAAAATTTTAATCTGAACTTATATTATTGCCCACACAATTTTCATTTTTAAGGTGCAATATGAAAAATATAAAAGCAGCTTTATTTAAATAAAATTATACTACAACATCTTTGAATATTTAATACTTAAGAAACAACAATACGTTAAATCGTACATATTGTATTTGACTATTATTTTTAGCAAAATATAAAAGATCTTGGGAGTTTCAAGGCTTAAAATTACCATTAACAAATAGAAAAAATCTTTAATAAATAAAGGAGCTAATATATTACAAAACAAAAATTCATTAGGTCCCATATAAAAGCATTCTTTTTTGTTTATTTGCTGGTTTTTTGATGCTTTTGTACCAAACCAAAAAATGTCACATTAAATAAGAATAAACTTTCTCGTTTTTCTGTAATTCAACTCAGAATATCGTTTAAGTTAATGTAAAAAGGGAACGAAAGTGGAAAAAAATTACTTAACAATGGAAACAGAATTAGAAAATTATTTTTTATTTGCATTAGAATAGATATCGCATAAAACAAACTTTTTTTTAACTATTCAGAATTTTTTTTTAAATCTTTTACAATTGGAAACAACGTTTTGTTCTCTTTTATATTTTGGATGTGGTTTACCATTATAAACAGCACACAAATGAAAACTATTTCTAGCTAACCATGCCGTAATTAGAGCTCTTAATATTCTTAAAAGAAGTCTTTTTTTTTCGCTCTTTTACTGGGTATATGTTCTTTCAACTACTGTGCATCGACAATTTAACACAAAATCTTTTCAAAAAGGAAAAAAAGAATGTTTCTTTTTTTTTATTCTCAATTTCTTTTCTTTCGAATGAAAATTCAACTTCAAGTTTATCTGTTAACAGAAAACTTGTTAAAAAAATAATGTCTGAGTTGGTAAAAATTCATGTTTGAGAATCAACAAAAAAAAGGACAGACTATAATAATTCGTTTCAAATTTAAAAAAAAAAAAATTTATATCATTATCAATACAAAATATTTGGAATAATCTTTTTAAATTTCTAGAACATTTTACTTAAAATTAAATGGGAATAAATAATATGATCAAAAGTAATAAGAAATATTAAACAAATATATTTTGATATTAGTTTTAGTTTCTATTATTTATTATATTATTAAATAAGGTAAAATTCCATTAGGAATAAATATCATAATTACAATTTTATATATTCATTTAACCGTGTAGTAAACTGCATTTTGTCTTAAATAATTTTGAATTGGCGCATAAACAACTCTTAGTAAACATTTACATCATTTTATTGTTAATAGAACTTGAGAAGTATTTCGTTTGTAAGTAGTATAATTGTTTCATTCGCAAGTTGTATATATTAGAAGTATAATTGTTACATTTTCAGTATATGTTTAACATAAAAATCGCAGCGATTTATGCTTACTGATCTCATTCCATTTGCTAAAATTGTAATGGGAAATGTCTTTTGTGCTTTCTGCATACTGTGAGTGTTATCTGATAACTAATGGTGAAAATTGCAGTGCTCTGTGTTGTCAAAATATGCAGCTAAGTGCTTTCATTAATTCACCAAGAAGACGCTTTCTTAGCTGGAAACTAAATTAGATATAAAAGATACAATTCTGACTTTTCTTCATTTGAAAATATATCTACATATTTAAATATCTAATGGAGAAGCCAAATATTTATATACATACCAGTAAGAAGCACAGTAGATCTAAAGGCTGAAAAATTTTCAGTTGAGTTCATTATACCCCTATACGCCATGTTTGTGTATATGTACCACAGTGGTATTCATTAAGATGTGTTGAGGACAAAATGCGTGTATCGTAACAAATTGGAGCTTTTTCTCTCCAGATGCATCTAAATAACATTGAATCTGCTATATTTCTGTCCTTCTATTGGAAATCATCATTTCAATTAGTGTATTTTATATATATTGTGTAGAATGCATAAATATTATAGAGAAATATATGCTGCAATTAAAATTAACTTTTTCATGACATTCAGAAATATCTATATTTTCTTAATTAAATATTTGTTGAATGGTTATTGTAATTAGATTTAGGATTAATAAGATCTTAGTTAAAATACATAATTAAAGTTGATGTAATTTTTATTTAGTATGCAAAACTTTGCGAAAACCAAGTTAGAACATGAAACAAATTTTGTTTACCATAAAGTGGTTCTCACAATCTTAATTATTCATCAAACTATCTAAATATTATAATGCAATTACTCTTTAGTTAAGAAAAATTAGTGTATCAGAAGACCGAAAAGTTCTTTCATCTGGATCAAAATAACCCTATATGTCATGTTTATGCATATGTGCCTCAGTGGTATTCATTGAGATGTGTTAAGGACAAGGTGCGTGTAATGTAACTAATTACCGCATTTCCCCTCCAATTGCGTCTAAATAACATTTAATTTGCTATATTTCTGCCATTTATTTTTTAAAATCTTCAACCGATTCAAAGAATTTATTGAATTTTATACATATTGTGTAAAATGCATTAACGTTATAGGGGAAATAGGATGCAATTCAAATTAACTTTTTCATAACTTTAAGAAATATCTACATTTTCTTAATTTCATATTTGTTGAATGATTATTGCAATTATATTAGGATTAATAAAATTCATAATTAATGAGTGAAGTAATTTTACTTTAGTACGCAAAACCTTATGAGAACGAAGCTACAACATGAAACAAATTTTGTTTACCATACATTGATTCTCACAATCTTCAAATTTTGTTTACCATACATTCGTTCTCACAATCTTAATTATGTATCAAACAAAACACTTTGAAGCGTTTATGGCAGTTTTGTTAGTTTTTGTGCTTGACTAAGAATTGAGTCTCAGGTCACCGTCTATAAACATTATTAATATTATAAAAGTAGTTTCATGTATCATCTTTAATTTCTTATAGCGATTATTATTTTAATATTATCAATATTATTTTACAATATATCCTATTTAATAATATTTTTTCCTTAGTAAAAAAATACAACAATATTTAGAACTATAAAGAAATTATATTGGAACAAGAACATGGTTTGGTATATCTTAAAATGTCATTTTAAAATTCATAATTTTCAACAAAACAAATAGAAATTGTTTTATTATTCAATTTTAAACTTTGCTTTTATTTTTTATTATTTATTATAACATTATTAAAGTTATAAATTTTTGATTTTTGTTATAACATAATTGTAGAGGATAGGGTTACCAAATATTCAATAGAGATAGTTAAATTTTATGCTTAGTTCTGACGAGTAATACGAACTTTTTTTATCTTTCATGAAAAAAGGAAATTTTATTTATTGTTGCATGTTTGTATTAAAATGCGAAAATGAATTAAAAATTTTATAGGAAATATTATTATAATATTTAGCTTTGTAGCTTTATAAATTCATTTAAACGTGGAGATGTAATTTTCTTTATATTTATTATAAATTCAACTTATAATTAATTATTTATTCATGATTAACATTGTTAAGAAAAGTTTTGTAACTATGCAAAACTCAGTGATAAAATATTTCATGTAAATAAATAATATATCTACAATGTTGTAATGTACTTTTCTTTGCTTAAAACATGAAAAGCTCCAAAAGCAAATGTTTATAGATTTCCTATTCTACCTTAAGGACAAGACTTGGCTATAATACACTTCGTGTTATGGGAGGATATCTTTATAGAAGAATAATGTTCCAAGTGCCTCAGCTATCAGGAATTTCTTCAATACAGCAGGAAACTAAACTTTATCTGCTCATATGTTGATAGAAGTGCCGCAGGGGGGCGCAGCGATCGAACATTGATCGCGGTTCTCCTTCCGGCATAAAGTCGAAAAATAAGCTGGCAAGACATAAAACGGTTCAGTGAAAAGAACTATACAAAACCGTTTTGTAGTTGGTGGACTCGCAAGATTTTTTTTCTTGCCTGTCTTCTTTTCTCTCTTTTGGAGATCGGGCATAGAGTTTGAAGCGTTTATGGCATTTTTTGTTAGTTTTTGGGCTTGTCTAAGGATTGAGTCTCAGGTGGTATGAAGCAATTCTTGTAGTTTTCTTAAGTGGATATTTTACTCACTTGGACAAACGTCGTATAACTGGGTTTTTATCTGGAAAAGAGAGGGTGTTATAAAGTTGTCAGGAAAATTAAAAGCTCGAATGCAGGGTGTAATTTTATAGCACGTAATTCGGTTTGCTGTAAAAAATTATATTGCTCGAAAAGTAGTTCCTACTTTTTCTCACTTAACTTTATGAGTATATATTCATTTTCCAATTCTAATACTCCAATGTGTGTGTTATTTTGACACCCTCATGTAGCAGTGGTAATATACATTAGCTATTAAGCAAAACAATGAGGAACTGATTTGGTTGGTGTCTTAAGAACAAAGTGTGGCAAACTTTATCGATATTTGAAATGTTCCTGGTTTTATTTCTGGTTTTTATATAAAATGTCATATAAATGAGGAGCAGTTACCTCTGAAAGTCATACCAGATGTCAATTATAACAATAAGACAATTACTATAAATTTCCTTCTACAAGATGTAGTGTAATCTGTCTCATATCTCGCTGTTCTAAATCTACTATAATATTATTATTTAAATATCCTCTTTAATCGTCATTTATTTATAATGATGTTGGCATATAATCTACTTTTGACACAAGTATCTGCAGCAATATAAATGTTTAAAAAAATTAATAACGTATTTTAATAATTCTTAATTATAATTTTATAATCTTGAATATTAAATTGTATAAAATTCTTTAAATTTTAGTTTGATTATTTTGTTTTACCATATACTTCAAAAAAGTGTAAGTGTGTATTTTTAACTGAAAAGAATAAATATTGATCTTGAGGAATGTATCTTTGTTGTTCAAAATGAAACACATGAAGATCGAAGATTTTTTAGACGTGAACATCGTCTGTTGAGTTGGTCGATCACAGGGCTCTTCGTCTTCAACGCGTTCTCTGTCTTCTTTGAACTGTTTATACCACTTCTAAACATTTCTTTACGATATAGGAATGCTCACCGAATGCCTTCTGCAACATTCTGTACATTTCTGCGAATAAAATTTAATGCAAGTTCTTTGCTCAATTAATTTGGACATTTCAAAAATCGCAGGAATCACTTTTAGCGTCTCACAAAGCCAAGCGTAACTGTCAAATTTCACACAGATGTCAAGGACAGTGCCAGCAATCTAAAAAAGAAAAACAAATTGAAATTCCATCACTTACTTTTTGGACATAGTAGTATACAATAATTTTTCAATATATTCATTTCATATATATTTATTTTAATTCACTTTGTACAAAATGAATGAAGTTAACATGGCTTACAAAAAAAAATCATTTATTTCTATTTATCTTTATTTATCAAAAACTCCTTTGTTTTGTTTTCTTCCTCCTTTTATCATTATTTCTCTCGCAACGAAAGTAATTTGTCGGTTATTCTGTCTGTACTTTTGTTGTAATTTTTTTAATTGTAGATTCGTTATTATTTGATCAGGAACGTGGCAGGAATTCTTGTTTGATTTATTTCTTATTTTTTAATTATAAGAACCTTACTTTTATTGCTAACATCCTCAAATGGCACTTGTTTTTTTTATTATATTTTTGTTTTGTTTTTCAAATCTCCTCTTTATGAATAGGAAATAGCGTCATATCCCGTTATGTAGTCTTGTTCACATTGTGGTACATTTTTATGAACAAAAACTCTGTCTGATTCATATTTCACGCTTGGCATCCTTTTAATTTTTGCTCCTGGTAGTGTTGTTTGTGTAAATTATTTTTACTTTTAATCGTTGCTAGTCATTCTGCACTCGTAATTGGGATTTATTTTTAAATGCAGAGTTTTAATATTCGTCTGTTGAATTCCACATAAATAACAGCTAATGGCTCATAATTATTATGATGTTCACCACCTTATTTTTATTTAAAAAAGGTAGTACTTAAAAGTTTAAAAACTTGATATAATTTATTCTTTTTATGGGAACTAAAAATGTTTTACTTACTTTATCTGGACAACACAGAATCACATCTACTAGCATTAAACAAAGTTTTATACTTAATTACAAACAGTGTGAAGAAAACAAAGGTGCTTTCAACGTAAATAGTGTGCTAGTAAATATCATCTGTAAATACTTTTCTCATAGCTGAACATTTCCCCTAAAAGCATTTGCCCTGAAATTGGCAGATTTTTAGTAGATTAATCTTTATCTGGCCTGCAATAAAAAATGGAGATAAGAATGTCTTACATTTCTAGTAAAGATAAATAGTGTTATATATGTTTTTCTAACCTAATATCGTAGGCTTCTTTTCTAAAGTTATCTTGTTGACGTTTGAGTTACACCAGTACGAAATCAAGAAAACATCCACACAGCCAGCTCATTCACAGCATTGACAGATTTAAAAAAGGCTTGTTAGTTAACTATTTTCATGTGGTTGAAGTAACTATAAGATGTGAGATGACATCACTCACTTTGACCACCAAAACAAAGTTATAATTTATGAGAATAAAAAAGAAGACATTTGATTAATATTATATTTTAGGCCATATGATAAACTAAAAATATCATATATATAAATGAAAATAAAAATATTCGTCCAGAATTAAATCCCATTTAATAAAAGGACAGCTCTATTTTGATGTTTAAATTTTCTTTTTGAAATATTTAAGGACAATATTGAGTTCTCTCAATAAAAATGGAGTGAAGCAACAGTTACGGCAACCTCTTTTAATATTCAGAAAAAACTTCTTACATTTCAGTGAATGAACGAATGTGGAATTTGATAGTACTATTTCCTAACTTTGGGCGTAGGCCTGACACATTGCATTATAAAAAAGAAAACATCTCCTGTCTTGAAAACTGCCAGTAAGCAGATGGCCCATCGTAGGGCAGTTGCGCCAATGAAGAAGAATTTTCTAAATAATATAAACTGATATACTTGGCTGACGATCTCTTCCCCAATCTAGCGCAAGGATTTCTCAACCACAGATTTATAGTGTCTATCTTGGCATATACAGGGAATCATCGAATCAGCCTTGCTTATGAGATTTTGAAGCTAGACATCTAAGACAAAGAGCAAAAAAAAAGAGGCATCCATCCATTATGGTACTTCACGCTATTGTGTTTTAGAAATGTAATTATATTACTTCTTACATAATTAAAATGAGGCGTCGTGGCAGAGTGACTAGCAGTCTGGGGTTCCCTGCTATATATTTTCGGTTCGAGGCCCGGCGGTGCCATGGAGTAGTGGTTCAGAACCCACTTCAAAACAGTGCGTTCTGCTCTAATATGGCTGTAGAGAATTCATCGTAAGGTGGACAACGTTACCCCATAAAAAGAAAATCTCTACTGTCTAGAAGTCTGCCAGTAGCCAGACGGCCTTCGCCCACCATGAGGCTGCAGCGCCAATGAAGAAGAAGAAATTGCTAATTTATTATATAAAGCAATAATTACAAATTTCTTATATGCTACAAAAGTTTAAGTCTTTCAGTGCCGTAAGTTTCGGATTCGAATCCACGGATCGAAATTCTGAATCCACTTTAAACTGCAGGTTCCGGCATATGACTGTAGAGCTAGCAATCATATCCCTTAAAAAGAAAGCATCTACTGTCTCGAAATTTGTGAACAGGCAGATGAATTTGACCACCATAAGACTGTTTCGCCAACGTACACTCATGTCCATAAGTAAAGGATAATGAAGTTCAGGCAAAGAACGAGACAGAAGCAAAACAAATTTGACTTATTTCTAAAGTCTATTTATTAAACAAAAGGTAAAGAGCAAAAAAGATGCTAAATGTTTGACATAATTAATAAAAATTGCGATTTTTACTCCCTGGAGCAAATTTCAAAACAGAATATATTTACAAAAAACAGTATAACATGGTTAGCATGATGGTTAATATGGAGTATGTCTCCCGGACGATGCAATGCAGGCCTTACAACGCCTAGGCATGCTGAGTATCAAATTATCAATCTCATCTTGTTGAATATTACACCACTCATCAAGCAATGCCCTCCAAAGTTCCAGTTGACAGGTGGGAGGGGGTTGACGGGCTACAATTCGTCGGCCACGCATATCCCACACATGCTCTATTCGATTCAAGTCCGGTGAGTATGCTGGCCAATCCATACGGGTGATATCCTCCAATTGAAGGCATTCGTCTACAATGTTTGCACGGTGAGAACGGCCGTTGCCATCCATAAACAGAAATTCAGCACCCATGGCGCCCCAAAACTAACGTACATGTTGTTCCAGAATGACATACCGATAGATGTGACCTGTCATAGTTACACTATGAACATGCAGGTCAGTTCTGGAACCAAGAATAATTCCTCCCCAAGCGAGCCATCCTGCACCACCGTAACGGTGTTGTTCAATGGTGTTCTCTTGGTGGTAACGGGTACCTGGCGCTCTCCATATGAAAGTCAGGCGAGAATCAGATTGCAAACTAAACCTGGACTCGTCGGAAAACATCACACCAGACCACTGTTGCTGTGTCCACAATGCATGCTCTCTACTCCAGGTTAATCGCAGGCGACAGTGAGTTGCGGTAAGTGGCACAAATCTGACAGGCTTACGAGCATATAGACTAATGTGCCCTAAGCGTCTGTACACGGTCTGTATTGAAACTGTCGTACTGGTAGCTGAAGAGAGCTGACGAGACAGGTCTGATGCTGTGCTCCGTCTGTTTCTTTTAGCAGTAACTGCTAAATACCGGTCCTCATTCGGCGTTGTAAGTCGGGGGCAACCTGTGCTGTAACTTCTACTCACATTACCATCATCTTGGAATCGTTACCAAAGCCTGGAGATGACACTCTGGGCGATTCCAAGTTCCTCGGATACTTCCAGCTGGGTACGTCCACATTCCAGTCATCCGATAATTCTACAACGTAAAAAATTATCCAAATGCTTCCTTTATGCCATAACTATGCGGTTATGGCACTGAAAGGCTTTTAAAGCGCTTGTGAACCATTTTACTTCTTTGCCACCATTCCTTATATACCTCTCTCTTGTACTCTAGTCATTGTGACGTACTATCCGCGCCATCTGGTGATTTCCTGTAATTTGCGTATTCTTCTTCGAGATGTTTGTGATAATTCTACAGGTGAAATTTTTATTTTAGAGCTCAATTTCTGTGTGATTTTCAATTAACCTTAATTTATGAACATGAGTGTAGATGAAAAGATTATTAAAATATAAATAACAAAATAGTACTTTTACAGAAATATTTAAGGCAAAATTGAGAATATTCTAAAGAATTTTTAATAACGCTACAGTTATGATGGCCTCTTTTTGTATCCGTTAAAATGTATACATTTCAATACATGAACAACTATCGAAGTTCTGTCATTAAATGGCAAGGATTGATATTCCTACTAAAAACTCAAGCTGTTCAAATCTATTATTCTCTCTGCAACAATTCAGCATTCCTATTATCCTATAAAACGCTATCTGGCTCTCCAAAAATAAATTCAGTTAGCAGCATCTTGAACATGGAGCATTTCCAAAGCACTACACGCTCAGGAAGAATTCATGTGCATTTCCAATCCAAAGAAAATCTAATCGCCTAGCATAAAACTTCGATTTATCTCGTAAAAATGGAAAAGAGAAGTCTATATAAGCAATTACAGGTCATTAAAGTGTGGAGGATGGTAAAATTTCCTTCGTTTCTTTAATCCCGATGAGGTCGTATAGCTTTGTATTCTTCCTCTCATTAAAACTCTTTCTTTTCTTTCCACTTTCTTTTCATCCGACTGTGTATCCGTTAAAACGGCATTCCAGGTAGATAAATAAAAGTTTTGCGTAAAGTAAATAAAAGTTAAGAACTCAGCAAGTATATGTTCTTTAAAGGTCTCGGAGGAAGAGAGCATTAGGAATACTTATCGGAAATGAAAATTTATTTCGCTTTTATGCATTTCATCTTATGCATTTTTTATTAAGTTTTGTGTTTCGTAAATGTTTGCTAAGTTCTTTTTATTTGAATTCTAAATCTGAAATCGAAAAAATCGTATTGATAATTCCTAAAAGTTTTGCCCAAGGAGCTTTTCGGTAGTGAAAACACCCATTAGCTAAGTTTGCAAATACAAATGACTTCGGTAGAAAACTTTTCAATACTTTTAATTTTGCTTTTGAAAACGTCTACACCAAGTTTAAGCTTAGTAATGTTATTTATTTAAAAATGAAGTTTAGATAAGTTTTTCTGTGGTCTTTTGAGTACATGGCAAATGCATAATGTGGATTATGAAAAACAATTTAATACAGAGCATTTCCCATTAAGCATACCTGGTGAATCCTCGCGTGTTTTATTTCAATTCTGTGACTTTCTAATGGCTTTCGAATTCCCATTTTCTTTCTATAAGGCGATTGTGACATAAACAAGTTTTTGTTCAAAATAAGACAAATTTTAAAATTTATAATATTCATATAATAATAATATACAAATTATAAATGTTTAGCAATTTTAATTTTTGTATTATTGTTTATTTATTATTATTTTTCTGTCCTTTATTTTGAAAAAAATTATTTAATAAAAAAAGATAATTTTAAAATTTGTAAGAAATTCATTAAAAAAGCATTGTTCAGCATTATTATTCATATAGTATAATATTCCGCACCTCATTTATTAAATATTTTTAAATCATAATAAGATTTTTAAAAATTAGATTACGTAACTAAACACACCTTGGTAAATATGTTGAAATATATTCATGAGAAATGTATAAAATTCAATTATTTAAACTTTAAATTATGACATCTTTAAATAGGTCTACAATAATTTTATGTATTTATAAAACTACAAAATATATTAATAATGTATAAGATAATTATATGTAAGATAATTGATTTTTCGGAAATTCTTTTACAAATGTAGATTCTAACAGGTTGCAAAATGTAATGTAATCAAACTTACAATACAAAAGATTTTATAACTATTTCTAGATGAAAATTAAATTTTTACTGTAAGATTGAATTTTCAAGCATTGCAACCGAGTAACTGTGTTTCTGTTTAAAATAAGATTGAATATATAAAAAATTCTAACAATTTTTAAGTTAAATTTTAAAAAGTTTTATCAAACAATTTTATTTTTCTAAAATTTAATATCTGTAACAAGAAATCATTGCATTTAATTGTTAAAAATTATTAAAATGGATTTAAAAAACGATTTAGTATTAATATAATTTTTATAAAGAATGTTTTCTGAGGTTCTTTATTATCTTCAAATAAATGGAATAAATATATGGAATAAATTCTACACCAGAATGATACACTGTTTTAAATTTTTCATATAAATAATTCTCACAAAAATAATTATTTTAAATAGTATCTTATAGTACATCTTAGTTTTAATGTTATCTTTTTTTATGCATTTAAACCAAATAAGTGCAACTTTAAAAATTATTATTAAAATAATTGATATATAGTTTCAGATACCTTTTCTCTTATTTAAAATTTAGTATGATCTATTGAGCTTTCATAAACTGTTATCCTTTATTTTGTTGAGCATCCCTTAAGACAAAATCCTAGGTGCATGCTTGATTATATAGGCATTACATATATATTTATATTACATACATATCACATGCATATAGTACTAATATCTTTCCTACGTACTTTTAACATGCATACTAATATATTTTTATTTTGACAATAACTTATGTAAAAACTATGAGCACTAAATTTTTATGAAATAATTTTTGGGATTGTCTTAAAAGTATTGTCTTAAGGATTGTTTTAATTATTTTTGGGAGCGTAGTCCGGACAATACTTTTTACTTAATATATTTTTAATTAATTATTTTTAGGATTGATCTTTTGAATACATTATTTTTGATGAAACATTACGTCGTAACTAATATGACTGTGAATAAAGTATTTTTTGAGCGTACGCATAACTAAATCCTACCCTCTAAAAAAGCGTAGTCTGCCACGCGGCAGACTACTTTAAAAAAGTACGTTTTATGCACCCGGCAGACTACATTAGCCCACCATGAGACTATTTTCTCTTTAATGAAGAAGTAGATTAAAATATAATAATAATAAAGTTGTTATTTTAAAAAGTTTGAAATATTAAATATTTAAAGCAAAATAGAGAATATTTGATGAGATTTTAATAAAACTACAGTCATGAAGGCTTCTTTTAGTATCCGGTAAAATTTCTAGATTTCAATAGATGAACAACACTGGAAGTTAATAACGTCATTAAATCGAAAGGTCTGATATTCCTACCTAAAACTAAAGCTGTTCAAATCTATTATTCTCTGTGCAACAATTTAGTATTCCTATTAGCCCATAAAACGCTCTCCAAAAAAAACCCAGTTAGCAGCATCTTGAACATGGAGCATTTTCAAAGTACAACACGCTCAGGAAGAATTCATGTGTATTTCCGATCCAAAGAAAATCTAATCGCTTAGCATAAAACTTCGATTTAGCTCATAAAAATGGAAAAGAGAGGTCTATAAGAGCAATTACAGGTCATTAAAGTGCGGAGGATGCCTTTGTTTCTTTAATCGCTCGATGAGGTCGCATAGCTTTGTATTCTTCCTCTCATTAAAACTCTTTCTTTTCTTTCCACTTTCTTTTCATCCGACTGTGTATCCCTGAAAACGGCATTCCAGGTAAATAAATAAAAATTTTGCTTAAAGTAAATAAAAGTTAAGAGCACAGCAAATCTATGTTCCTTAAAGGTCGCGGCGAAAGAGAAGCATTAGGAATATTTATCGGAAATAAAAATTTATTTCGTTTTTATGCATTTCATCTTATGCATTTTTTATTAAGTTGTGTGTTTCGCAAATGTTTTCTAAATTCTTTTTATTAGAGTACTAAATCTGAAATCGAAAACATCATATTAATAATTCCTAAAAGTTTGGCCCAAGGTGCTTTTCGGAGGTGAAAAACAGCCATTAGCTAAGTTTACAAATGCAAATGATTCGGTAGAAAACTTTTCAGGACTTTTAATTTTGCTTTTGAAAAAGTCTACGTCAAGTTTAACTTTAGTAACGCTATTGATTTAAAAATGAAGGTTAGGTTAGTTTTTTGGGATCTTCTAAGTACATGGCAAATGCATAATGTGGAATATGAAAAAAATTTAATACAGTTCTTTTCCCATTAAGTATACCTGTTTAATCCTCGCTTGTTTTGGTTCAGTTCTGTGAGTTTCTAATGGCTTTTGAATTCCCATTTTCCCTTCATAAGGAGATTGTGACATAACTTTTTGTTCAAAATAAGACATATAGAATTATATATTTTTACCAATTCTAATTTATTTTTCATTATTGTTTATTTATTTATTTATTTATTTATTTTTTGCCTTTTATTTTGAACAAAAAAATATATGATTTTTTTAACTAATATTTTTTCTAGTTTTTAACTATTTTTTGACATAACTAAGAAGCATCCAACTATTTTTCGCCATAATAATATAATAAAAGATAATTTTAATAAATTTCTAATAAATTCATTAATGAATATTGTTTATTATTAATATAAATAATACTATGTACCACTCCACACATTAATTATCAAATATATTTAAATAACAATAAGAGTTTTTAAAAATAGATTAAGAAATTACACATACTTTGGTTAAATATGGTGAAATATATCAATAAATAATTAATGTACAGTAATAACATATCTACATCAAAGTGTATAACATACATATATTAATGAGTAATTAACATATTTACCAAAATATATTTAAAACGTAAAACCGAAGCTTATATAAACAATTGCGTGTCATTACAATGTGGGTGATGGTGAACTTCCGTTTAATTGAACATTTTTTTCTGTAATAGAACCCCTGTAATGTGACTTTTCTTTCGCTAAAGTGATTTGAAAAAAAATACTCCAATGATAGTACCGCAACCATCCTTATTGTGTCACTATATTTTAGACTACATGCATTTAGGGGTCGATCTCTTCTCTTGTGTACTCTAACCTAGCTTAAGGATTTCTGAACCTCAGTGTCTATCTCGAACAACATGTCATGATTTATAGTGTCTATCTCGAACATATTCATGAATATCATCAAATCAGCGTCGCTGATCAGATTTTGGAGCTAGCTCCCTCAGTCAGAAAATCCAAAGAGATATCCATCCCTTATACCACTCCACAATATTGTGTTTTAAATACTTAAGTGTATTAATTCCTACGATTGTTAAAATGCGGCGTGATGCCTAAGTGACAAGCACTCTGGTCTTTGGCACCACAGGCTTCAGATTCGAATCCTGGCTGTGAAATGAATATTTGTGGCGATTCGGAATCCATTTTAAAACTATAGGTCAGTGTCTAATATGACTGTAGAGCGTTGAGCGTTTGTCTGACATGCCTTCCCCATAAAAAGAAAACATAATCTGTCTCAAATGTCTGCCAGAATATTGTAAAAATGAAAAATAAAATTATTAAAATATAAATAATAATACAGAATTCTGTAAAATCTTTGGAAAATTAAATATTTAAAAACAAAATAGAAAATATTCTAATGAAGTTTTAATAAAACTACAATTATGGTGGCCTCTTTCAGTATCAGTTAAAAGCTATACATTTCAATAGATGAGCAACTATCGAAGTTAATAACATTAAATGGCAAGGACTGATATTAATACCCAAACACTCCAGCTGTCCAAATCTATTATTTTCTCCGCAACCATTCAATATTCCTATTACCCCATAACAAGCTATCTGACTCGCCAAAAATTTTATTTTTCATCCAGTTAGCAGCATCTTGAAAACGGAGCACTTTCAAAGAACTACACGCTCAAGAAGAATACATGCGCATTTCCGATCCAAAGAAAATCTAATCGCTTAGCATAAAACTTCGATTTGGCTCTTAAAAATGGAAAAGAGAGCTCTATATAAGCAATTACTGGTCATTAAAGTGTGGAGGAGGTTAAAATTTTGTTCGTTTCTTTAATCGCTCGATGAGGTCGTATAGCTTTGTATTCTTCCTCTCATCAAAACTCTTTCTTTTCTTTCCACTTTCTTTTCATCGGGCTGTGTATCTGGGAAAACGGCATTCCAGGTACATAAATAAAAGGTATGGTTAAAGTAAATAAAAGTTAAGAACTCAGCAAGTATATGTTCCTTAAAGGTCGCGGCTGAAAGAGAAGCATTAGGAATACTTATCGGAAATGAAAATTTATTCGCTTTTATGCATTTCCTCTTATGCAAGAGTTAAGTTGTGTGTCTCGCAAATGTTTGAGAAGTTCTTTTTATTTCAGTTCTAAATCTGAAATCGAAAAAATCCTATTCATAATTCCTAAAAGTTTTGTCCAAGGAGCTTTTCGGAGGTGAAAAACAGCCATTAGCTAGTAAGTTTGCAAATGCAAATGACTTTGGTAGAAAACTTTTCAATACTTTTAATTTTGCTTTTGAAAATGTCTACATCAAGTTTAACCTTAGCAATGCTATTGATTTAAAAATGAAGGTTAGGTTAGTTTTTTGGGGTCTTCTGAGTACATGTTAAATGCATAATGTCGATAATGAAGAACAATTTAATCCAGTACATTTCCCATTAAACATAGTTGGTTAATCCTCGCGTGTGTTTGTTCAATTCAGGGACTTTCTAATGGCTTTTGAATTCCCATTTCCTCTTCATAAGGAGATTGTGACTTAAATAAATTTTTCTTGAAAATAAGACGTATAAAATTATAAATTTTTACCAATTACAATTTTTTTTAGTATTCTTTTTTATTATAATTTTTTGCCTTTCATTTTGAACAAAAAATATTTGAATTTTTAATTAATATTTTTTCTCTAATTTTTAATAAATTTTTGATTTAACTAAGTATCATCCAATTATTTTTAGTCATATACAGCATATTATTTTATAATAATAGATAATTTTAAAATTTTTGCAATAAATTCAATAATGAACATTGTTTATTATTTTTATAATAATACTCCACACATCATTTATCAAATTTTTTTAAATGATAATATTTTTTAAAAAGCGATTATGAAACTGAACTCACCTTTGTAAATATTTATAAATATATTAATAAAAGATTTTGAAATATTTATGTCAAAAAGAAATAAATAATCTGTACGTTAGAAAAAATTAATTAATCAAAGAAATACAGTTATTTGAATTGATATTTTTTCAGCAATTGATATCCTCTAAATCTATTTTGCTATATTTCACTATAAGAAAAATTTATACACCGAAACTCTATGTGTAGCAATTTTTAATGAATAAATAATTTATTATTAGTATACTAAGCAATATATAAAGCAAAATGGACAATATTCTAACGAAATTTGAAGAAAACTATACTTACAATAACCTTTTTTAGCATTCGGTAAACTTTGTACTTTTCCATAGATCAACAATTATCGAAGTTAATATGACTGTAGAGCATTGAGAGTAATGTTGATAATCCTACACATGTGAAAAGAAAATATCTACTGTTTCAAAATCTGCCAGTAAGCAGGCGGCATTGGCCCAGCATGGAGCTATTTCGAAAATGAAGAAAAAGAAGATTATTAAATTATAAATATTACAATGGTTCTTTTAAGATGTTTGAAATATTAAATATTTAAAACAAAATGGAGAATATTCAGATGAAATTTTAATAAAACTACAGTTATGATGGCCTCTTTTAGTATCAGATAAAATTTGTACATTTCATTAGATAAACAACTATCGAAGTTAATAACGTCATTAAGTAGCAAGGACTGATATTCCTACCTAAAACTCCAGCTGTTCAAATCTATTATTCTCTCTACAAAAATTTAGTATTCCTATTACCCCATAAAAAGCTATCCGGCTCTCCAAAAATAAACCCAGTTAGCAGCATCTTGAACATGGAGCATTTCCAAAGCACTACACGCTCAGGAAGAATTCATGTGCATTTCCCATCTAAAGAAACTGTAATCGCTTAGCATAAAACTTCAATTTGGCTCGTAATAATGGAAAACAGAGGTCTATATAAGCAATTACAGGTCATTAAAGTGTGGAGGCTGGTAAAATTACCTTCGTTTCTTTAATCGTTCGATGAGGTCGCATAGCTTTGTATTCTTCCTCTCATTAAAAATCTTTCTTTTCTTTCCACTTTCTTTTCATCAGGCTGTGTATTGGGGAAAACGTCATTCCAGGTAAATAAATAAAACGTTTGCTTAAGGTAAATAAAAGTTAAGAACTCAGCAAGTAGATGTTCCTTAAAGGTAGCGGTGAAAGAGAAGCATTAGGAATACTTATCGGAAATGAAAATTTAGTTCGCTTTTATGCATTTCATCTTATGCATTTTTTATTAAGTTGTGTGTTTCGAAAATGTTTGCTAAGTTCTTTTTATTTAGGTTTTAAATCTGAAATCGAACAGATGATATAAATAATTCCTAAAAGTTTTGCCCAAGGAGCTACTCGGAGGTGCAAAACAGCCATTGCCTTAGTTTGCAAATGTTAATGACTTCGATAGAAAACTTTTCAATGCTTTTAATTTTTCTTTTGAATACATAAAGTTCAAATTAATAATGCTATTGATTTAAAAATGAAAGTTAGATTAGTTGTTGTGGTTTCTGTTGTTTTATTTATTTATTTATTTTTGGGGGGAGGGGGACTTTTGAGAACATGGTAGATCTATAATGTGTTTAATGAAAAACAATTTAATACAGCACATTTTCCATTCGGCATACCCGGTTAATCTTGGCGACTTTCAGCACAATTTTCTGACTTTCTAATTGCTTTTGAATTCCCATTTTCTCTTCATAATAAGATTGTCACATAAACAAATCTTTATTCAAAAGAAGACGAATAAAATATACATTTTTAACAGTTTTATTTTTTCATTATTTTTATTTATTATTATTTTGTTACCTTTTATTTCGAACAAAAATTATCTGCAATTTTAACTAATATTTTTGATAGATTACACTGCGTGTCCCGCCGGTGTCATGGATATTTGTAGTGGTTCAGAATACACTTTAAAACGCTGGGTTCCGGTCTAATATGACTTTAGATCCTTAAGTGTAGAGATGACGATCCTACCGTGTAGAAAGAAAACATATATTTTCTAAAAGTCTGCCAATAGGCAGAGTATATGTTCTTAGGCAAAGTACGACTGTAGTCCATCATGGAGCTATTTCGACAATAATGAAGTAGAATATTATTAAATTATAAATAATAGAATAGTTCTTTTAAAATGTTTGAAATATTAAATATTTAAAGCAAAATGAAGAATACTGTGTTGAAAATTTAATAAAACTACAGTTATGATGGCCTGTTGTAGTATCTGATAAAATTTGCATATTTCAATATATAAACAGGTTAATAACGTCATTAAATGGCAAGGACTGATATTTCTGCCTAAGACTCCAGCTGTTGAAATCTATAATTTTCTCTGCAACTATTCAGTATTCCTATTACCCCATAAAAAGCTATCTGGTTCTCCAAAAATAAACCCAGTTAGCAGCATCTTGAACATGGAGCATTTTCAAAGTACTACACGATCAGGAAGAATTCATATGCATTTCCGATCCAAAGAAAATCTAATCGCTTAGCATAAGACTTCGATTTGGCTCATAAAAATAGAAAAGAGAGGTCTATATAAGCAATTACTGGTCATTAAAGTGTGCAGGATGGTAAAATTTTGTTCGTTTCTTTAATCGCTCGATGAGGTCGTGTAGCTTTGTATTCTTTCTGTCATTAAAACTCTTTCTTTTCTTCCCACTTTCTTTTCATCGGGCTGTGTATCCGGGAAAACGGTATTTCAGGTAAATAAATGAAAAGCTTGCTTAAAGTAACTGAAAGTTAAGAACTCAGCAAGTATATGTTCCTTAAAGGTCGCGGCTAAAAGAGAAACATAAGGAATACTTATCGGAAATGAAAAGTTATTTCTCTTTTGTACATTTCATCTTATGCATTTCTTATAAAGTTGTGTGCTTCGCAAATGTTTGCTAAGTTCTTTTTATTTGAGTTCTAAATCTAGGATCGGAAAAAATCATATTAATAATTCTTAAAAGTTTTGCCCAAGGAGCTTTTCGGAGTTGAAAAACAGCCATTAGCTATGTTTGCAAATGCAAATACAAATGGCTTCTGTAGAAAACTTTTCAATACTTTTAATTTTGCAATTAAAAAAGTCTACTTCAAATTTAAGCTTAGTAATACTATTGATTTAAAAATGTAGGTTAGGTTAGTGTTTTTGTGGGGTCTTCTGAGTACATGGTAAATGCATAATATGGATTATGAAAAACATTTTAATACAGTGCATTTCCGATTAAGCATACCTGGTTAATCCTCACGTGTTTTAGTTCAATTCTATGACTTTCTAATGGCTTTAGAACTCCCATTTTGTTTTCATAAAAACATTTTCACGTAAATAAATTTTTGTTCAAAATATGTATAAAATTATATGTAAAAAATTGTATGTATAAAATTAGAAATTTGTAGCAAATCAATTTTTTTGATTATTTTTTATTTATTATTTTTTTTTTTTTTACCTTTTATTTCGAATAAAAATTATTTGAAATTTTAACTAAAATTTTTTGATAGTTTCAATTGCAAGTCCCGAAGGTGACATAAATATTTCTAGTGGTTCAGAATACACCTTAAAATAGTGACTCCCGATCTAATATGACTGTAGAATCTTGAGTGTAGAGATGAATATCCTAGACTGTGAAAAAAAACATGTATTGACTAAGAATCTGCCAATGGACAGTGTATATGTTCTTAGGCAAAGTACAACTTTTGCCCACCATGGGACTATTTCGCTAATGAAGAAGAAGATTATTAAATTATAAATAATTGAATAGTTCTTTCAAAATGTTTGAAGTATTAAATATTTAAAACAAAATGGAGGATATTCTGATGAAAGTTTAATAAAATTGCAATTATGATGGCCTCTTTTAGTATCTCATAAAATTTTTAAATTTCAAGAAATGAACAACTATCGAAGTTAATAACGTCCTAAATGACAAGGATTGATATTCCTACCTAAACCTCCCGCTGTTCAAATTTATTATTCTCTCTACAACAATTCAGTATTCCTATTACCCCATAAAAAGCTATCTGGCTCCCTAAAAATAAACCCAGTTAGCAGCATCTTGAACATGGAGCCTTACCAAAGTACACGCTCAGGAAGAATTCATGCGCATTTCCGATTCAAAGGAAATCCAAGCGCTTAGCATAAAACTTCGATTTGGCTCATAAAAATGAAAAGAGATGTCTAAATAAGCAATTACATGTCATTCTTTGAAATGGAATTTTATTAAATTATTATTATTATTAAACTCATGTTTGTGAAAATTGCAACACCATGAAGGAATCGTCATAATTGAATGAAATTTAATACACAGTTGAGTGGTAGTGGTACAAATAAATGATTAAATGTTCAAAGCAAACAAACAATAACAAGAGATCGGAATCAGTATTTTTGTGTAGCCACCACGCGCCGCAATAAGTGCTGCTACACGACGTGGCATGGAGTCAAACAAATTTTCAATGTCTGTCTGAGGAAGAGCATTCCATATTGTTTGTATGTACACCCAAAGTTCGCCTGCAGAAGCAACAGGACGAGGATCACGAGCGAGACGCCGACCAACGAAATCCCACACATGTTCAATCGGCGGCATATCCGGGGAATACGCAGGCCGAGGAAGAAACTGTACCTGACGCGTTGCAAAGAAGGATTGAACAGTCCTGGTGATATGAGGGCGGGATTGTCCTGTTGAAATACAACGCCTGGCAAGCTTTGAAGGAAGGGAACAGCTTTGGGCTATAGAACTTCACTGAGGTATCGGTAGCTGTTCAGATTGCCCAGTATTCTTAGCAATTGGGATCGTCCATGATATGCTATGGCACCCCAGACCATAACTCCGGGTGTTCGTCCACTGCGGCGTTCGATAATGCACTCCGGAAGGTGGCGTTCACCGGCATAGCGTCTGACACGAATGCGGCCATCATGTTACCACAAATTAAAGCGGGATTCGTCAGAAAACACGACATGCTGCCAATCAGCACGCCAGTCTCCATGCTGAGCGGCGCATTGCTGCCGCAGGCGGCGATGGTTTAGCGTGAGAGGGATCCTGTATAAAGGAGCCCTTCCGCGCAGTCCACGCTGCAGCAGACGTCTACGAATTGATGAAGCACACAATGAAACACCTGTAGCTATTAACCACTGTGCTGCCAATTGTATAGAGGAAGCTGTACGGTCCGTCAGAGCTATGCGGATCAGGTGTTTATCATCGCCAGCTAACGTCACATTTCGGGGTCCACTCCCGGATTTCCGAGTTGTCTGACACTCGTCCGTCCACTGCTTCCAAAGACGCATCACTGTGCTGCTGTTACGCTGCACACGAGCGGCTACTGCACGATAAGACAATCCAGCTTCACGAAGGCCGATGATTCTCCCCCGTTCAAACTCTGTAAGTTGTTCAAATCTCGCTCTCTTTCGTCGAAGAGGCATAAGTAACGATTGAGCTAACGTTTACCACTAGCAGATAACCACCGATAACCATACACGCCTCGCTACAGCCGTCTGATTATTCGGATCCATCGCCGTTCAGAGGGCGCTGCTCAGCATACGCATGCGCTACGAAATCGCTAATCATTTGCATATCATGCTCTAATTTGCATTTCCTGAAAATTTCAGCTCACTCGCGTAAGTCCTTCATGGCGTAGCAATTTTCACAAACATGAGTTTATTATTAAATTATTTGAAATTTTAACTAATATTTTTTTATAATTTCAATTGCGAATCCTGATATTGTCATGGATTTTTTGTAGTGTTTCAGAGGGTCGGGTCTAATATGACAGAAGAGCCTTGAGTGTAGAGATGACAATCTTACCTGGTAAAAAGACAACATATATTGTCTAAAAATCTACCGAAAGGTAGAGTATATATTCTTCGTCAAAGTACGACGTTGGCTCACCATGGAGCTATTTCCTCAAAGTAGAAGAAGAAGATTAATAAATTATAAATAATAGAATAGTTCATTTAAAATGTTTGAAACATTAAATATTTAAAGCAAAATGGAGAATATTCTGATTAAATTTTAATAAAATTGCATTTATGATGTCCTCTTTTAGTATCTTATAAAATTTTTAAATTTCAATACATGAACATCTATTAAAGTTAATAACGTAATTAAATGGCAAGGACTGATATTCCTACCTAACACTCCAGCTGTTCAAATCGATTATTCTTTCTGCAACAATTCAGTATTCCTATTACCTCATAAAAAGCTATCTGGCTCTCCAAAAATAAACCCAGTTAGCAGCATTTTGAACATGGAGCATCTCCAAAGTACTACAAGCTCAGGAAGAATTCATGTGCATTTCCCATCTAAAGAAAATCTAATCGCTTAGCATAAAACATCGATTTGGCTCGTAAAAATGGAAAAGAGAGGTCAATATAAGCAATTGCAGGTCATTAAAATGTGGTGGATGGTAAAATTTCGTTCGTTTCTTTAATGACACGATGAGGTCGTATAGCTTTGTATTCTTCCTCTCATTAAAATTCTTTCTTTTCTTTCCACTTTCTTTTCATCGGGCTGTGTATCAGGGAAAACGGCATTCCAGGTAAATAAATAAAAAGTTTGCTTAAAGTAAATAAAAGTTAAGAACTCAGCAAGAATATGTTCCTTAAAGTTCGCGGCGAAAGAGAAGGCATTAGGAATGCTTATCGGAAATGAAAATATATTTCGCTTTTATGCATTTCACCTTATGCATTTTTTATTAAGTTGTGTGCTTCCCAAATGTTTGCTAAGTTCTTTTTATTTGAGTTCTAAATCTGAAATCGAAAAAGTCGTATTAATAATTCCTAAAAGTTGTGCCCAAGGAGCTTTTTGGAGGTGAAAAACAGCCGTTAGCTAAGTTTGCAAATGCAAATGTCTTTGGTAGAAAACTTTTCAATACTTTTAATTTTGCTTTTGAAAACGTCTACATCAGTTTTAAACTTAGTAATGCTATTGATTTAAAATTGAAGGTTATGTTAGTTTTTTTTTATTCTTCTGATTACATGGCAAATGCATAATGTGGATTATGAAAAACAATTTAATACAGTATATTTCCCATTAAGCATACTTTCTAATGGCTTTTGAATTCCCATTTTCTCTTCATAAGGAGATTGTGAAGTAAACAAATTTTTTCTCAAATAAGACGTTTGAAATTATAAATTTTTAGCAATTTTAATTTTTTATTCTTCTTTATTTATTATTATTACTACTATTATTATTTTGCCTTTTATTTTAAACAAAAATTATTTGGACTTTGTTAAGTTTTTTTATTTATTTTTCGGCCCAAATAAAAAGTAATCAACTGTGTTTCGTCATAATAAGCACATTATAAGTATGAATTTCCCCTTTAATAAAAGATGATTTTTAGAATTTTGTAATAAATGCATTAAGAAACATTGTTTATTATTTATGTTATAATGATTCATACCTCATTTATCAGAAATATTCAAATAATAATAAATTTTTAAAACACGGTTTAAGAAATTAGACGCTCTGTTGATAAATATTTTGAAATATATTAATAAAATTTATAAAAATTCAATTATTTAAACTTATGACATCTTTAAATAGGTCTATAATAATATGTACATATTAAAACTATCTTCATATATGAATAATGCATAATATAATTATATGTAAAAATATAAATTGTTATATACATTTTTAGTAGACATACAGAAAAATCAATTATTAATATAATGTAATTAATTTTTCTGAATATCTGTTACAACATTCTGTCTGGCAACAAAATCTGTTGTCATCAAGCTTACAATACGAAAGATTTTATAATTCTTTCAAGATAAAAATTAAACTTTTACTGCAAGATTAAATTTTCAAAAATAGCAATTGAGTAACTGTTTGCTTTGAGCATAAAAATTGATTTAACAAATTCTAAAAACATTTATTTAATAAATAATTTATAAGTTATATCGAACATTTTTATTTTTCTTTATAATTTTTATTTATAATTTTCATTCATTTAATATTCACAAATATTTATTTTCCTCATATATTTTAAACTATATCAACAATAGAAATATGTATAAATCTTTAAGAAATTTTTCAGATACATTTCAATCATTAAAATATAAAAACGACCTCATATAGAAAGTTGGTTTTCCTGCAAATATTCTTTGAAGATGGATGAATTTAAAGAGCTCTTTAATATAATTATCATTTCTTTTAAAGAACGTTTTCTGAAGTTCTTCATTGTACTGAAATAAATGGAATAAATGTATGGAATAAATTTTACACTAGAACAATATGCCCTTTTAAATTTTTCACATAAATAATTACCTCAAAAATAATTAATTTAAATAATATCTAAATTCTTTGTTTTAATATTATCTTTTTTTTTGTATTTAAACCAAATGAGCGCAACGTAAAAATTATGAATAAAATAATTAATATATAACTTCGAATATCTTTTCCCTTATGTATATTTTAGAATGATCTATTGAGCTTTCATAAACTATGCTTTATTTTTCTGAGCATCTAAGTGAAAATCATGGGTGAGTGCCTGTTAATATAGGCATTACATAAATATTTATATCCCATACATATTACATATTACATACATATATTATTAATATTTTTACTATACATATTTTTAATATGCATACTATTATTTTTTATGCAAACTGACGACAAATAATTCGTGATAACAAATGTATGGAAAACCAATAAGTAGTAATTTTTTTAATAAATTATTTTTTGGGATTGGCTTAATTATTTTTTTAGAATTGATTTTATGTATACAAGGTAGTTTTAATGAAGAAAAAAACTTATATTTTAAAGATCATATGTACAAATATAAATTATTCCTGTAAAAGAAACATTTTAAGCATACAATACAAATAGAATATATGCACTAATTGTTCTAAATAAACTTTAAAAATTAAAATATTTAAATGATTTCTATAATTCAAAAATCCCATTAAATTGCTATCGTCCTATAGGTAAAAACACAACAAATTTCAAAGATTGACTAGTTCCTCTGATTGAAAGACTAAGTGTAAATTAATAAAAAAATATAAAAGGGTTTTATGTACGTTAGCAATGAAACAAGATAATAGGACTTGGGTAATTTTGAAAAAATTATGTCAAAAGGAAATAAATAAGCTCTAACTTATAACAAAACTAATAAATCGAAGAAATCCAGTGAAATAAATTTATATATTTTCAGTAACTGATATCCTTCAAAGCTATCCTTCACGAGGAAAAATATTCAGACTCCGAAACCCGATTTGGTGCAACTTCTAATAATTTATTTTCAATACATAAATTTTTGAAAATTTCTATCCCATCCGAACCTCCTGGTATGCAAATATATCATCAATTATAATTCCTTGTTGAAACGAAAGAACAAAAATTAGTTGTTAATAATTGTCATGCTTTTCTACGAGAGTCAATTCAAATACTATGAAGGCAAGAAAAAAATATTTGCTCAATTGCTAACTATGTACATTTTCTACATAGAACTTCAAATATTGCTTGGAAGAATTTCAAACTCCAGTCATCTTAGAAATATGGATTTATTGTATGTCTCCTTCATTATATACCTTGACCTTTTATCATAGTTTATTGTGAAACATAATACATCAAAATAATCGTATATCTTTTAACAAAAGGAAGAGAGGCAATACCCGTCTAAACCGATATTTGCCAGAAATCTTAAGCAGCATACTCCTCATCATTAACGATTATACCGCCTAAGCATTCTCAGAACTTTAATAAACTGGATCTTTTCTTCTAGATGACAAAGAAATGTAGAATATGAAAAACATAAAAACACAGTTGTACTAATGGTTGTTTCTATGCGCAGAGCTACACTACTTCAGGAGACTATAAAAAGTATAAGGCAATCTTTCATTTGCGAAAAGGACTGGTTAATTACATCCTAGAATGCTATGTAATCCTTCTTTGATGGTAATGGAAAAATACCCATCATAAATTAGTTAATTTTTTATTGCAAAATAATCAACATATATACGTATTTTATCATGTTTATTTTTAAATAATTTACCTCTAATGCATTTCGTTACAGAAGAATAAAAGAAACATTACCTTTCATAGATGCCAGTGGAAAAATCTTTATTCCAACTCACAAAGACAGGTAGCATCACGTCAGCAAATCCCAAACTACTTCCATGAAGAAATTAGTACGAGGACGAGAATTTTCTGTTTTTCTTCTTATTCTCTGTGTCCTAAAACATTATAGGTTTTTAAATTTTATTTATTACGCTAGCAGTGGCCTTGCATTTTTTTTCTGGTCCCACTCTGTTACACATACATACCATCCACTTTATAAATTTATGTTCAAATACTTAATATGTTCAATTAAAACCTTTTTACTATACAGCAATATTTTATATTTAAAATCTAATTGTGGATAAAAATCATAAAAATAATAGCATTCTAAATATCATGCAAATGTGGGAAGGAAAATAATAGGAGTTACAGAACAGTAAAGCTTCTCTTTGTATGTAATGGTTCTCTTTTAATGTATGGGTATTGCTTATAAAGGCCAAGAAACTTTCTGTTGTTTCTTTTATTGTGTTATTGCAAATATTGATCATATAATCAGTTTTTTAATTTTTGTAAAAATAAATCCAAGTAAAAATTGTTCATTTTGATGTAGATACATAAAACTGATAAAAAAACTGATGATATTGCACGAATTGATTAGAATTGATTTGACTGCTTTAGCCATGGTTAGTTATACGGAACAATATCTAGAGTTGGGGTGCTTCAATTTTTTACGTGCTTACAAACGACAGGAAAAAGAAATAGCAGTAGAAAAGCAGTCAATAGTGCTGATAAAATATAACTAATGGAAAATAGTTAAAACAACCAACCAAACAAACAACAATAACCAACAATCTCGTCAATTTTTGCCAAGCAGTAGAAAAGTATTCTATAGTGCTGTTAAAATATAACCAATTGAAAATAGTTATAACAACCAACAAACAAACAACAATAACCCACAATTTCGCCAATTTTTGCCAGCAGTAGAAAATTATTCTATAGTGCTACTAAAATATAACCAATTGAAAATAGTTATAATAACCAACCTAACAAACAACAACTAACCAACAATTTCGTCAATTTTTGCCAGCAGTAGAAAAGTATTATATAATGATGCTAAAATATAGGCAATGGAAAACAGTTAAATAACTGGCCAGACAAACAACTAAGAAACAATTTTTAAATATTTTGAATTTTTTATACTAATTACATATATTTTCGAATGTCAAGAGAAGCCAGGTTAAATGATTAATATTTAATAAAATATATATAAATTGACACAAAAACCTAAAAGCTTTTAACACAAAAAAAATAAAAAATTCTCACAGAATATGATTTTCGTGTATGATAAAATAATTAAGAAAATTTATTTGTCTTATAAGAACTCAGAGAAAGAAGTCTTAAGAAGTTACTTTTAGTCAAAAAACTGACCTTACAGTAACTTTTTAAGGAAAATCTAAGCTTTAAAAGCGACTACATGATGAAACCTTTACTTTTGAAGTGCACAATTTTTAGTGCAATTCAAAATTAATTCCACACAATATATTTGGCAGCATTTCATACTTACTTAAAAACAAAGTGTTCGGTAAAAAAATTAAAACTTCTTCAAACTTTAAGAAAGTTAAAATTTTGTTATTTCAGAAAAAATCCTTTTAAATTGCTTTAGCTAGTTGCAAAAATATGCCTTTTTCCTCTACCCCGTGGGAGTTTCTATAAATGCTTTCTTTGCTGCGTTATATTTGTTTTATGGAAAAACAAGTCTAAAATTTTTGAGAAAATTTTTTTTATTTTTCTTCCACCGTGCGTTTACATTTTTTTTTTTTTTGATGAACAAAAAAGCAAATATAAAATTCGACGAAAGTTTTCTTTAAAGAATATATATTTTTTTATGCAAGAAGAAGAATTTTTTTCTGAAATTTATTCACTTTAAACTAATTTTCTAAAAGACAAATTTAGTGGGGTTTTTTAATTCCAAAATACATTTTGTAAGCAGTATGGTTTACATATTTGTAGTTTACAAATATGCAAAATATACTGATAGATTTGCTGATCAGCTTGAAGATGAAGTTTTCAGCAAAATGAAATTACATTAAATTTTCAAAAACAAATTTTTAGATTACTTTTTTCAATTAAAAATCTCGAACAACATAACGTATAAGATGTAAAATAATTTGCAAGAAAACTCATAGAAATATTAATCACAAAATTTACTAAGTTCAGAAAGATCTAAACTCATATTAAGTTCTAAGCTCAAGCTCAAATTTATCAACCATGGTATTAATCAAGGTTTTTTTTTAACTACTATTTTTTTCAGATCAACAAACAGAAGAACAGTTGTTTCAGATCAACAACAGAAAATTAACTAATATTCTTAATAATTTAATATAAAAGAAACAAAAACAGTTTTCATAACAAATAAAACAAAATATATATTTTAAGAAATAATTATAAAATAATCAGTAAATAAAAATATAAAATGTGCTCATATTTATATATTCACAAAAAAATCTTAAATAGCATTTTACCAAAGATTTACTTTTCCAGTCGCGATGCCACTATAAAATGCATTGTATTATTTTAGATGGATAATGGTTTTAATCATTATTTTTATCAGCAAAACAGTAGTCATTTAATTATTTTGTTACAAATACTAATCGAAAAATAAAATGCTAATACAGAAAATACAAATAATAATCAACATTGAAGTTAAATTATAAAAAATACTGCTTTGAATTTCTTGTTTATCTTCCAAAAGTAATGCAATTATTCATAAAAAAAAAATCGAAGTATTTTCCTAGCTATAACTCCGTGTTACTGACAAAATAACAAGACATTTATTTTTTTAATTCGAATTATGTTTCGAATTCCAACTAGATTTTTATCTGCTAGAATGGAATTTTACTTTATAATTCGAAATAAAAAAGTGTTTGTTTATTTAGAGAGAACAATGTTTATTGTCTTGAGGTGTGCGATATTTGTGTTATTATTTGTTTATTTTCAATCTTCTAACTTAAATCCATTGAATATCTTTTTGTAATCAAATAAAAAATCTGAAATTAAGAAATATTTTACTTTGCATAAATAAGTCTTCAATAAATTTAATATAAATCCACAGAAAAAGCTTTAAAATATTTTTCTCGAAAAATAAAACCGGAAAAATAAGCATTAAAAAATAATAATGATATAAAAGACTTTTGTAAATGTAGTTAAATTCCTTCGTTACATTGTATCCCTATTCAGACTTAAAGAAAATTTGTTTGTTTTTTGTTGTTGTTGTTGTTTATTTCCTTTTAAAATCAAATAATAAAATTTTCTTTACATTCATAAGAAATATTAAACAAGTCCTATAAAATAAATACACATATATTATCTAATTAAAACACAGCAAACTAACATGAGAAAGAACCAACGGTTTAGCATTATAAATTATTTACATGCATTGTTCACAATATTTATTTCTGCAGAAGTCAGAAATAAATTATGTATTGCTTAAAGGCTTTGTTATTTATTATACATTAAAAATTAAATATTACCTTGTTTTTATTTAATACCGTTATATTTATCGTTTTATCTTTTATTTAAATATCGCTAACAATAAGAAAATAACTGGTTTTTAAATGGCAAACTTCAAAGATTGCTGTAACATCAAATGTTACAACAATCCTTAGAAAGAAATTTGAGGTTCTAAGTGTTATTCAATAAAGCCATTTTATATTCAAGCAAATTTTATAATAAAAAATGACTTCAAATCTTCATTTACAATAAATTTATAATTCAGTATATTTCAAATACTTACTTAATGTTTTTAATTTTAATATGTTTTTATATTATTAACCTCACAATTTATATTGTTTAATGTGGATATGTTATATAACAAATTATGTATTGTTTAAAGGATTTATTATTCCAAATTAAAAATAAAAAATTTATTTGTTTTTATCCAATACTATTAATTGGGCAAAAAATATATGATTTTAATCAATTAAATCTAAAATATATACAGAAATAAATTACAAATTTACAATATTTTAAAAATTATTTTGCAACAAAAAATGTAACAGCAATCCTTAGAAAGAAACTTGACGTTCTATGTAACAGATTTTTTAATAAAGAGATTTATGTAACAGAGAAATTTTATATTCAAACAAATTTTATAATGAAAATTGAATTTAAATTTCCATTTACAATAAAATTATAAATCAATGTATTTCAAATACTTACTTAAATTTTTGAAAATTTTAATCTGATTTTTATATTATTGTCTGCACAATTTACATTTTTTAATGGGCAATATGAAAAATTTAAAAAGTTTTATTTGAATAAAATTATATTACAAAATCCTACAACTTTTAATACTTAACAAACAACAATTCATTAAATCGTATATATTGCATTTGATTATTATTTTCAGCAAAATATAAATGATCTTTGGACTTTCAAGGCTTAAAATTACCATTAACATATAGAAAAAAAATTTTTACTAAAAAAGAGGAACAAATATATTACAAAACAAAAATTCTTTAGGTCACTTATAAAAGTATGCTTTTTGGTTTGTTTGTTTTTTATGCTTTTGTACCAAACCGAAAAATGTAACATTAAATAAGAATAAACTTTCTCGTTTTTCTGTAATTCAACTCAGAATATCGTTTAAGTTAATGTAAAAAGGGAACGGAAGTGGAAAAAAATTAGTTAACAATGGAAACAAAATTAGAAAATTATTTTTTATTTGCATTAGAATAGATATCGCATAAAAACAACCCTTTTTTATCTATTCTGAATTTTTTTTTAAATCTTTTACAATTCTGAACAGCGTTTTGTTCTCTTTTATATTTTGGATGTGGTTTGCCATTATAAACAGCAAGCAAATGAAAACTATTTCTAGCTAACAATGCAGTAATTAGAGCTCTTAATATTCTTAAAAGAAGTCTTTTTTTTTTTTTTTTTGTGTATATATGTTCTTTCAACTACTATGCATCGACAATTTAGCACAAAATCTTTTCGAAAAAGATAAAAAAGAATGGGTTTTTTTATTCTCAATTTCTTTTCTTTCGACTGAAAATTCAACTTCAAGTTTATCTGTTAACAGAAAACTTGTTAAAAAAAATAATTTCAGCTTTAGTAAAAGTTCATGTTCTTGAAAATCAACAAAAAAAAGTACAGAATATGAAACTAATAGTCTTCTTCGCATTCATTTCAAACTTTAAAAAAATTTATATCATTATTAATATAAAATATTTTGAATCATCTTTTTTAAAATTCCTAGAACATTTTACTTAAAATTAAAAGGGAATAAAAAGTATTTTTCCGTGCTTACGAAGCTGTATAGTGCTTCTTATTGAATATTCTTTTAACTATTGGATGTTATAGTGTTTCTTGTAGAATTGGGAATATTTTTTTCTTCATTTACGACATTTATCTTACTTTTGTATATTCTTTTAGAGATTCTTGAACAAATCTTTCTTTATGAAATTCTTGATCTATTCAAAATCGCTATATTCACGTGGCTATAGAATTTGACCATTCTTGTAGTATTACAATCAATTGCTTCATATATCTCGTGCATTATTAAAGATTGGCATGCTCCTGGGTTTATTCATCCATTCTCGAATGTTCACAGAAGTTGCAATTTGCCGAGCAGAATTTAGTTTTTTATTAATTATTTTTATATACATATTTTTAAAATTTATTATTAAATAAAGTACAATTCACTTAGGAATAAATATCATAATTACAATAATTTTATATATTAATTTAATCATGGTAGTAAACCATATTTTGTCGTAAATAATTTTGAATTGATGCTTAAACAACTCTTAGTAAAATTTATATTATTTTATTCAAACAGATCTTCAGAATTATTTCGTTAGTAAGTAGTATAAATCTTTCGTTAATAAGTAGTATATTTGTTTCGTTCTTAAGTAGTATATATTAGAAGTAAAATTCTTAAAAGAAGTCTTTTTTCCCTCTTTTATTGTGTATATGTTCTTTCAACTACTGTGCATCGACAATTTAACACAAAATCTTTTCAAAAAGGAAAAAAAGAATATATTTTTTTATTCTCAATTTCTTTCCTTTCGAATGAAAATTCAACTTCAAGTTTATCTTTTAACAGAAAACTTGTTAAAAAAATAATGTCTGAGTTGATAAAAATTCATGTTTGAGGATCAACAAAAAAAAACGACAGAATATAATTTGCATTCATTTCAAATTTAAAAAAAAAATTTATATCATTATCAATACAAAATATTTAGAATAATCTTTTTAAATTTCTAGAAATTTTACTTAAAATTAAATGGGAATAAATAATATGAACAAATGTAATAAGAAGTGTTAAACAAATATATTTTGATATTAGTTTTAATTTCTATTACTTATTATATTATTAAATAAGGTAAAATTCCATTAGGAATATATATCTTAATTACAATTTTATATATTCAATTAACCGTGGTAGTAAACTACATTTTGTCATAAATAATTTTGAATTGGTGCATAAACAGCTCTTAGTAAACATTTATATCATTTTATTGCTAATAGAACTTGAGAAGTATTTCGTTTGTAAGTACTATAATTGTTTCATTCGCAACTTGTATATATTAGAAGTATAATTGTTACATTTTCAGTATATGTTTAACATAAAAATTGCAGCGATTTATGCTTACTGATCTCATTCCGTTTGCCAAAACTCTAATGAGAAATGTCTTTTGTGTTTTCTGCATTCTGTGAGTGTTATCTGATAATTAATGGGGAAAATTGCAGTGCTCTGTTTTGTGAAAATATGCAGCTAAGTGCTTTCATTAATTCACCAAGAAGACGCTTTCTTAGCTGGAAACTAAATTAGATATAAACGATACAATTCTGACTTTTCTTTATTTGAAAATATATCAACACATTTAAATATCTAATGGAGGAGCCAAATATTTATATATGTACCAATAAGAAGCACAGTAGATCTAAAGGCTGAAAAATTTTCAGTTGAGTTCATAATAACCCTATATGTCATGTTTGTGTATATGTGCCACAGTGGTATTAAGATGTGTTGATCACAAAATGCGTGTAACGTAAAAAATTGGAGCTTTTCTCTCCAGATACGTCTAAATAACATTGAATCTGCTGTATTTCTGTCCTTCTAAGGGAAATCATCATTTGAATTAGTGTATTTTATACATATTGTGTAGAATGCATAAATATTATAGAGAAATATATGCTGCAATTAAAATTAACTTGTTCATGACATTCAGAAATATCTATATTTTCTTAATTAAATATTTGTTGAATGGTTATTGCAATTAGATTTAGGATTAATAAGATCTTAGTTAAAATACATAATTAATGTTGATGTAATTTTTATTTAATATGCAAAATCTTGAGTAAACCAAGTTAGAGCATGAAACAAACCAAACATTCATACCAAACATTCAATAGAGATAGTTAAATGTTTTGCTTACTTCTGACGAATAATACGAACTTTTTTTATCTTTCATGAAAAAAGGAAATTTTATCTGTTGTTGCATGTTTACATTAAAATGCGAAAATGAATTAAAAATTTTATAGGTAATAATATTATAATGCTTAGCTTTGTAGCTTCATAAATTCATTTAAACGGGGAGCTGCAATTTTCTTTATATTCGTTATAAATTCAATTTATAATTAATTATTTATTCATGCTTAACATTGTTAAGAAAAGTTTTGTAACTATGCAAAACTCAGTGATAAAATATTTCATTTAAATAAATAATATAAATATATATATATTGTTGTAATGTACTTTTCTTTGCTCAAAACATGAAAATCTCCAAAAGCAAATGTTTATAGATTTCCTATTCTACCTTAAGGACAAGACTCGCCTATAATACACTTCGTGTTATGGAAGGATATCTTTATAGAAGAATAATGTTCCAAGTGCCTCAGCTATCAGGAATTTCTCAATACAGCAGGAAACTAAACTTTATCTGCTCATATGTTGAAAGAAGTGCCGCAGGGGGCGCAACGATCGAACATTGATCGCGGTTCTCCTTCCGGAATAAAGTCGAAAAATAAGCTGGCAAGACATAAAACGGTTCAGTGAAAAGAACTATACAAAACCGTTTTGTAGTTGGTGGACTCGCAAGATTTTTCTTTCTTGCCTGTCTTCTTTTCTCTCTTTTCGAGATCAGGCATAGAGTTTGAAACGTTTATGGCATTTTTTGTTAGTTTTTGGGCTTGTATAAGGATTGAGGTCTCAGGTGGTATGAAGCAATTCTTGTAGTTTTCTTAAGTGGATATTTTACTCACTTGGACAAGCGTCGTATAACTAGGTTTTTATCAGGAAAATAGAGGGTGTTATAAAATTGTCAGGAAAATTAAAAGCCCGAATGGAAGGTGTAATTTTATGGCACGTAATTCGGTTTGCTGTAAAAAATTATATAGCTCGAAAAGTAGTTCCTACTTTTTCGCACTTAACTTTACGAGTATATATTTATTTTCCAAACCTAATACTCCAATGTGTGTGTTATTTTGACACCCACATGTATCAATGGTAATATATATTAGACATCAAACAAAACTACTAGGAACTTATTTGAGTGTTGTCTGAAGAACAAATAGCGTCTAATTTTATCAATATCCGAAATTTCATGACAGAGTTTTTTGGTTTTTATATAATATTTCCCGTAAATAAGGAGCACTTACCTCTAAATGTCATCCTAGGTGGCATTACTGCAAATTTCCTTTTACAAGGTGTAGTGTAATCATTTTCACATTGATCTCATTACTCTAAGTCCACTATAATGTTATTATTTAAATGACTTGTTTAATCATCATTTATTTATAACTATGTTGGCATATAAGTTACATTTGGTACAAGTATATGCATCAATATAAATGTAATTAATAACTGTGTATTTAATATATTCTTAATTATAATTTTATGATCTTAAATATTAAATTCAATAAAAAAATCGTTATATTTTAGTTTGATTATTTTACTTCACAATATACTTAAAAAACCTAAGTGTGAATTTTTAACTATAGAGAATAAATATCGATTTTGATAATCGTATCTTTTATTTTATTCAAAATGAAACACATAAAGATCAATATTCTTCTCTATCATTCTCCTTTTTTCATTAATAATATCGTTCCTCTAGTTATTTTTTGATTCTTTAAGCAACTATTATTAAATCATTTCATTTTTCTGCATTAACTGAAATGGAAAGCTTGCTTAATTATAATCAAAACAGAAAATTCAAAATTCAAATACATAAATAGAAATTGCGCATAAAGTGTTATCGCTAACTACATATTTTTTTTTAATTCAACCGTATAAAATATCCTACTTATCAACATGAAAAAGTTCACCTATTACATGCTGCAATAACAATTCCCTGCACTCAGGTAAAAAGGCAACGGGAAAGAAATACAAAGAATTATAGGATAAAGTATTACATTACGGAATTATTAAGTTAAGCTACAAATAAGAAAAGGTGTAGCAAGTTCTCAGCTATGCCACTCTAGGTATAAGAGCTGTATTAGATTATATTAAAAAGAAAAAGTTCACATATTGTTTCAGACATTTGTATTATACATACGGCTGACATATTCACTATAATTGTTCCATGTATATACAAATGTCAATATATTTATTTCATATATATTTATAATAATTTTTTGTACAAAATGAATTTAGTTAACATAATTCACAAAAACTTTTTTGCTTCTATTTATCATAATTTATCAAAAATCCCTTTATTATCATTATTTCTCTCGCAACACAAGTAATTTCTTGTTTATTATGTCTGTCTGTACCTTCTAAGACATGAATAATAAGACACTTAAAGTTAATTCTTTTTAATTGTAGATTCTTTATAATTTTATCGGATACATCGTTAAATGTTGCGGAAGAATTCTTGTTTAAATTACTTACTTTTTAATTGTAAGAACCTTGTTTTTATTGCTAATATCCACAAATGGCACTTTTTTTTATTTAATATATTTTTCTTTGTTTCAAATCTTCTCTTTATGAAAAGGAAATAACGTCATGTCTCTTTTTGTAGTTTTGTTCACATAGTGTTACAACTTTTATGAACAAAAAATGTTGTCTAATTCATATTTCACGCTTGGCATCCTTTTGATGTTTTGCTTCTGGTATTGTTGTTTGTGTAAATTATTTTTAGTTTTTATCGTTGCTAGTTGTTCTGCACTCGTAATTGGGATTAATTTTTAAATGCAAGGTTTTCATGTTCGTCTGCTGAATTCCACCTAAATAATAGCTAATGGCTCATAATTATTATGATGTTTTCACCATTTTCTTTTATTTTAAAAAAGGTATACTTAAACGTTTAAAAACTTCGTATAATTTATTATTTTGATGGGAGCTAAGAATGTTTTACTTTCTTTAACTAGGCAGCACAGAATCACTTGCATTAAACAGTTGTATACTTAATTACAAACAATCTGATGAAAATAAAAAAAGTTTTAAATGTAAATAGTGCGCTGACAAATAACTTTGTAAGTGCTTTTCTCATAGCGAAACATTTTATCTTGAAGTCATTTGCCATGAAATTGGCAGATTTTTAGCAGATTCATCTTCATTTGGCAGGCAATAAGAAATAGGGGTCTCTGTATTGCATTTCCAGTAAACAGAAATAACGTTTGTTGTGTATATTTTTCTAACCTAGCATCTTAAGTTTCTTTTCTAAAGTTATCTTGCTTACGTTTGAGTTGCACAAGAGAGAAATCAAGAAAACAATCTCACTCCAACTCCAGCCACAGCAATGAAAAATTTCTAAAATGCATGTTTATTAACTATTTTCACATGGCTGAAGTTAAATTAACTAAAAAAATGGAAATTACACCACTCATTTTGGTGATAAAAACAAGGTTATGATAATTTATAAGAATTAAAAAGTATAAGACATTTGATTAATATCATATTATACGATCTTTAAAGTTATTTTTGAAATTAAAATAAAAATGTTTAACTATACAAGGACAGCTAAAAGTATTTTTTAAATTTTAATTTTAAAATACTAATGAGTTACTCCGTTAAAACTGAAGTAAAACAACATTTATGATGGCTTCTTTTAAAATTCAGAAAAAAAATTATATTTCAGTGAATGAATGAATATGGAAATTAATTGCACTATTTCTTAAAATATAAAAACTGAAGTTCACGTCTGAAACTGCAGCTAAACTAATCTAATCACTCATGATTCACTATTTTTATTATTTCATAAGAAAATATCTAAACATCAACCCAGTTAGCATCATTTTGAATAAACAGGGTTTTTAAAATACATGTTGGGTTAGAATTTCAATTTATTTCATGTGAGTTTCTGATTTAAGGCAAATCTAACAGCTTGGCTTAAAACTAATTTGACTCTTGAAAATGTTGAAGAAAATTTTATATGAACAATTATGTGGCATTAAAATATGGAGGATGTTGAACTTTCGTTTAATCGAACACTGGTTTCTTTAGCCCACCACTGGTATTGTGACTTTTCTTTAGCTACTTTGAAATTTATTTTGTAATTTCAAAAAAAAAAAAAACACCAATGACAATAATACAACTATCTATATTCTGCCACTGTATTTTAAAATAAATGCATTTGATTATTGATATATTCTCTTGCGTCCTCCTAAGTAGTGGAATGATTTCTGAACCACGGTTTTATAGTGTCTATCTCGGAATATACCCAGGAATCATCGAATCAGCCAAGCTTATGAGATTTTGGAGCTATCTCTCTCACTTTGGAATTCCAAAGAGACATCCAACCATTATGCGACTCCAAGCTATTGTGTTTTACGTATGCAAGTTTATTAGTTCCTATGATTATTAAAACGGGCGCTGATGACCGAGTGACTTGCGTTCTAGCGCTCAGTGACACGTGTTTCGATTCGAGCCCCGCAATGGCATAGATGTTTCTAGTAATTCGGAATTCACTTTAAAACCGTAGGTTCTGACCTAATATGAATGTAGGGATGCCAATTTTACCCTGTAAAAATAAAATATCGAGTGTCTCGAAATCTGACAATAGGCAGTCAGCATGGCTCACCATGGGTATATTGCTCCAATGAAGAAGAGATTACTGAAATATAAATAATAAAAAATACTTTTAAAATATTTGAAATAGTAAATATTAAATGCAAAATGGAGACTATTCAGACGAAATTTTAATAAAACTACAGTTATGATGGCTTCTTTTAGTATCGGGGGAAATGTGTACATTTAAATAGATGAACAACTATCGAAGTTAATAACGT
>BPLQ01011792.1:0-107583 GCA_021605075.1 Caerostris darwini
TTTTGTTTAATAAATAGACTTTACAAATAAGTCAAATTTGTTTTGCTTCTGTCTCTTTCTTTGCCTGAACTTCATTATCCTTAATTTATGGACATGAGTGTATATAAAACGGATAACTAAAGCATGCATATTTTTAACGTAAAAATTTGGTTTCAAATATAAGATATTTAAAATTTGGTTTTTTGCATACATCAAAAATATATTTTATAAATGCGATTTCAATTCTACACTGGTGTGCAAAACTTAAGCAACAGGTTGAATTTTTGCCATAACAGAGAAAAATTCATCTGAGAGACATGGCATTCAGAAATGAGGTAGAGTATTATGTACATAAAGGATGACGAAAGCCTCGGCGCTGAAAAAGGAATACAATGAATACGGTATGGAATCAAACAAAAACAAGCTATATTGAACGCATAGTATCGTGATTTATGATTGTTTATCCAAGAGAAAGAACAACAAGCAGATGTTCTTTAATATGCAATTCGCCCTCCCCTCACTGCAATGGTTGCTTCGCACCGTCTCCGCATACTCAGAACCAGCTGGTGCAACATTTCTTGCGGTAGGAGTGCCCATTCCTCAATCAGCATCTGTTTGAGTTGTTGGGCGTTCTCCGAAGAATGTAAGTGTCCTGCAATGCGTCTTCCCAAAGCATCCCACACATGTTGGATGGGATTTAAATCTGGGCCAATCCATTCGAGTGATATCTTCCCTTTCCAGTAACTCCTCAACAGCAAGAGTCCGATGTGGCCGTGAATTGTCCTCCATAATAATGAAGTCTGGGCCAATGGGACCTCGGAACAGACGCACATGTGAAAGGAGTACCTCCACAAAATAGCGATCCCCGGTTACAGACCCTCTGTCGAAAACGTGGAGCTCAGTTCGCTCTTTCTGCAAAATGCCTCCCCAGACAAGAACTCCAGAACCACCTTAACGGTGTCTTTCCTTGAGGTTACTGGGATAAAATCGGGTCCTGACATCTCTCCAAATCAAAACGCGTCGGGAATCGCTTCTGGTACAGAACCGACTCTCATCCGTAAAGAGGACACGACTCCATTGATCAGTTGTCCAGTTTTTGTGCTCTCTGCACCACTGTAAACGGTGGCCAACTTTCAACGGGAGGCAGCGTTCAGGACGGCGGGCGAATAGGCCCGCTTTGTGAAGGCGTCTGGCCACAGTAAACCGCGACACTTGTCGCCCCGTTGCTGTACAAAGTTGAGGAGCAATGGCGCTTGCTGACTGCTGTCGGCCTCTTTTCGCCTGCAGGGCGATATATCAGTCATCCCCTGCAGTTGTCTTCCTCGGGCGGTCACCACCCACCTTTCTAACAGCTGTACCTGTGGTTTGGAACGCTTTCCAAGCGCGCGAAACGACACCTTTGTTGATTCCGAACTCTGCAGCTACACTGGTGACAGTACGCCCCTCCTCCAGCTTTCCGATCATTCTTCCAGGTGTGAAGTCGTCCAGATGATTTCTTCTTGCCATATTTCATGAACTGGCTCACTGACACTTGCAGCGAATATGTTGAATCGCGTCTCTGTCTTTCCTTGTATTCTACTGATGAGCTGCGCGCGCCGACATCACGCGTTTTGCGTACGCTCACGTCGCCTCCGACGTTTCGTTCCTGATATTTGCATACGCACTGACTTACGTGTTCATTGTACTGATTTCCAGACCTCCTGTTCTGCAATTTCATGGCTATCTGCTAAATTTTTACATTGTTGCTTACGTTTTGCACACCAGTGTACTAAAAACACTTCTATTTTATAAATGTAGAAACTAATTCTTCTTCTCAGTAAAAAAATCCAATCTTTATAAAAGATTTATATTAGGGTACACAATTAATGTAAAATGGTTTCCTGTACTTGAGCTTCCATTTCAAATTGAAAATTTAAACTTATGTCTTATTGAAAAATGAAAATTTATACTTAAAATTTAAACTTATGAAAATTTGAACTTAAAATTTAAACTTATGAAAATTTGAACTTAAAATATTTAATGAAAATGACTTTAATTTGTCGTAAGTGAACTTTTGGAAATGATCTTAAAGTTTTTCTATATATAATATTTTGTTCAAAAAATTTGAATTTACAACGTATGTAATTAAGAAACAATTTTTTGATTTTAAAATTTTATTATTATTTTCCTAGGAAAAAAATCTACGCATTTTTTTAATTAGCATTTTAAATATTTAATATTAGTTGGATATATTAGAATTCTTAGATGCATAGAAAATGTTTTCTAAAGACGTAAAACTGCTTTAGTATACATTTTAAATTGAAATATTAAAAACCTCATTAATAAATTCTAAAAAAAATATTTTTCAAATCTCTAAATAATGATATTTTTACGTACGTTAATCTTAAAAATGCTAAATTAAAAAAAATACAATTCTTATGTTTTTCTATTAACTATATGATGTTATTTATTATACCAATAATAAGCTCGCAAAAGTATTTGAGAAAGAAGGATTCGAACTTTGCTAATTAAAAGCAAGCAACTTTGCTATAAGATTGGAAAATTGTGCACAAAGATATATTTTTTACATTCACAATTTATTAACAAATAAAATTGTGTGCTTGCTCGAAATCCAGATTAAATCCATTTTTCTATTTTCTTTCTCATTCATTTCAAAGAATTGAATGAGAAATCTGTAACACAATGCACGAGAAAAAAATGTTTTGGTTTATCTTGGTAAAAACCTACTCGTGTACATACTCGAACATAGATTCGAAGAGATTCACTATGTATGCTCTCATGTAAAGCTAAAAAAAGATTCGAAGTGAAATGGAATTAGATGAGCAGATATTTACATGAAAAAGATGTACCGAATCTCGTTATTTTGCAATCAATTTCGCAAACCATGAAAAATCGCATTGTGTATTTGTATATTCTCTAAAATCTATCTATTTTTTCTTCTTAACAAAACTAACCTCCCACTTTCCTTTTGTGTCAACAATGTCTTTCTGACTGAAAATATAACTCTGTTTTCCTTAGTAAACAAAAAAGAAAGTTTCTTAGAACATATATTTGTACTGATGTATTATGTTATGACTTTCATGTTATACAGTTTGATCCAAATTAATATTGCCATTCCCGGGCTTTTTGCAGCTCTAACTATTCATGCTAATTTTCTAGAATTTTGGGAATGTCTTAAGCTATTATGGACAAAAATATCTTCAAAAATTGATGTTTTGATTCTGATTTTATGTTATAGAGTGAACTTTTATGCTTATATAAATATAAATATTTTTTTTATCAAAAATATATTGTAATTAAAAGTGCCACGACTATTTAAAACCATAGTTATTTATATTTACTTTTCATTTCAAAATATTTTTAAATATTAATTTTATGCACAGTTTATAATATTATATATAATTATATAATTAACTGTATTTTCAACTGTTAATGCTTTCTATTTTATTGTTTATTGCTTGATAGACATTGAACATGTTTTGCTAATTTTTTTTGTGAGGAATTTGCTTTTTTTTTCCATTTTAAGTAATTCTTTTTCATGATTTGTTTTAATTTAAGTTTCTTTAGCTATCACAGTTTTGTCTTAAAATTATACCAAAATATTTTTTGGTTGTAACAAATTTAAAATCTATGCCTATAAATAAAAGTAATCGACTCATGTTGGAATTCTTATGCTTTAGTTCACGCCACGCAGAGTCACGTGGTAGTTTTATAGAAATCGTTTGGAACCGATTCAGAATTGGCTGTTGCCGTGGATACGGGCTGTTGGTTGCTGTGGAAACGAGTTCTTTTATTCTAAAAAGAACTTTTCCTTTCAGTTGAGCTTTTGTCTTTGAACTGTTACTATCAACCCTGTATATCTTTGTAAATATTGCTTGTAAATAAATGAAGATTCCATAAATGTTTGTATAGATTGATCAATACTTCTCGAACCACTGGAAAGCTGCGGCTAACCAGAAAAATTGAACCACCGAAAGAAAGAAACACGATAGTCGTAGTGACAAAATGGTGCATCGGCCGGGAAGTATTCGAAAAAATTGAAGTTTACAAGAAGTTTACACGAAGATATCTAGAATATTCTAGAAGTGTATTTGAAGTTTACAAGAACAGGGTAAGTGTTCGTTTTAAATTTCTTCGATTAGAATTAGATATATTCTAAATAAAAATGAACACAAAAGAACTAAGGGAATTAATGTTAAACGAGGAATAATTCGCAGCTCAGTAACTAAATTAATCAGACGTACAGATGAAGAATTGGATAAGGAAGATAAAAATCTTGATATATTAAATAATAATTTAACTGTTCTTTTAGAGCATAAAGAAACATTAGAGGGATTAGATAAGTCTATTGAATTGGCAATAAATGATGATGAGTTAGAGGAAGAAACCGAAGGTTCCTTAGAATATACTGAATCTATAGTGCTCTGTAAATCACGAGTAAATAGATATTTGAGGAATTTAAATAAACTACAAGAATTATCAACTTTGAATCTTTCTAATGTTACTACAGAATCTGAAAGAAAGTTAAAAACTAACACGAAATTACCGCGTATATCTTTAGATACATTTTCTGGTGATATTTGTAGGTTTCAGGAATTTTGGCCTCAGTACGAGACAACTATGCATGAAAATGAAAATTTACAAGATATCGAGAAATTTAATTACCTTATATCTTTGCTAACTGATTCAACTGCAACAGCAATTAGTGGTCTTCCCTTAACACCTGAAAATTATAGAAAGGCAGTCGAAATTCTTAAAGAACGATTTGGTAAAAAAGAAATTTTAATTTCCGCTCATACAAATCGCCTATTAAATTTAGAACCAGTTCGGAACACCAATGATATATTTGCTTTAAGAAAACTGTACGACGAAATAAATGTGCAAATACGAAGTCTTGAATCTCTAGGAGTTAACTCAGTTTCAGATGGATTGTTATTGCTACCTATTTTGTGTAAATGTATTCCTAGTAGTTATGTTTTACAGTTTAATAGAGAACAAAATGGTAAGGGAGAATCTAATGTAATAGATTTATTAAATTTTTTACTGAATAAAATAGAAGCAAGAGGAAAAACATTGAATGCAACTTCTGCTAACTTTAAGAATTCAAGATCATATGAAAATAAGAAAAAACAAAATTTCTCAAAATATTCTAATTCGGTGAAAGGTAATTATATATCAGCTCACGCATTAAATACCTAACAGAAGTAAACTGCTTGTTTTGCAATGGTAAACATAAATCTACTAGCTGTGATTTAAATTTAGAAGAACGTAAGAATTCTGTACGTTCGCAAGGTAAATGCTTTCGATGTTACAGAAAATTCCATATGAAAAGTCGATGTAAAGCTATTCATATTAAGTGTAGTATTTGTAAATCAAATATCCATCAGAACTCTCTATATAGTCAAGCAAACAGCGATAATTCGACAAAAGAAGAAAAAATAGTTCTATCCTCTAACTCGGAATGTTTCTAGTGAGAATGAGTCCATGGATTTGGAGTATTTTTCCAGACAATAAGATGCAAACTTATTAATAGAAATGCAATTGTAAATGTTAGACTGTATCTAGATATTGGCTCAGCTAGAACTTTTATTACCATAGGATTGGCACGAAGGTTAGGCTTACAGATCACAGGTCAGGAAGAACTAAAAATTATTGCTTTTGGTGGGAAAGAAGATACTCAATCTACTATTCGGAATAGAGTGCGTTTCTTATTGGCAGATGGGAAAACCGAACATACAATGAGCATAGAAGCTTTAGAAATTGAAACCATATGCCCAAATATAATGGCTGCACCTACTTTAGAATTGCACGATAAAATTAAGAAATTAGGAATAGATTTATCGGATGTTTCCTATGATCTAAATCAAGGACATAAAATAGATGTCTTGATAGGTGCTGATTATTATTGGACAATCATGACTGGAAAATATAAACGTCTTTCGCCAACTGTGGTTTTAAATTAAACTAAATTTGGATGGACATTACACGGACAATTTTCTAATTCCTTTAATTGGAATGAACCAATAAATGCAATGCATGTTTCAGTTTGGGATGAAGGTAAAGACGATAAAACCTTAATCGAACTCCAAAAATTTTGGAATCTTGAAACTCTGAGAATTAAGGAAGATCCAATGGATAAAAAATTGTACGATAAACAAATTCTAGAACAATTTGATGAATCAATTAAATTTATGGATGGAAGACATGAAGTTAAACTTCCTAAAAAAATTTATAATATTGATCTTCCGAATAATTACGATGTCGCAAAAAGGAGATTTGAATATTTGGTTACAAGATTTAGAAACAATCCATCTTTGTTTAAAGATCAAAAAGCAGTAATGCAAGAAGATATGGATAAGATAAAATTAGAACATCAGGAAGTTTGTCAGTTACTAGAAAAAGAGAAAAAAGAACATGTTCAATTGAAGCGAACTTGGCATATAGTCAATGATCAATTCTTAGAAACTCAACGATTGCAAGTCATGGATATGCGCAGAATGCAAAGTGTCTTGACAGAGAGTGTCTTGACAAAGTGTCTTGCAACAGAGACAAATTGCTCAAGCAAAGAAAAGGAATGAACGAAAAATGAAACTTGAAAAATTACAAAATGAAAATGATGTTTTACTTGGAAAGCACATTGTCAAAGCCCAACAAATGAGAAATGAAGATATAAATTTACTTGACACAACACAGGAATTGCAATTTTATTGCTTGCAAAAACAAGAAGAGCTTATAACAATTAAAGCAGCTGAAAGGGAATTGCAGCATTTTGCTAAAATAGTAAAAGAGGAAAAATTGCAAGATTTCATTTCCAGTCAAGGTGTAACGTGGAAATTCATCCTAGAGCATGCCCCATGGTGGGGAGGTTTCTACGAAAGATTAGTGAAATGTGTGAAAGATCCTTCATGGAAAAACTCAGTAACTTGGAAAATTAAAGATGTTGTATTAATACATGGAACTCACAAATCCAAATTGTTATGGAACTTAGGAATAATTAAGGAAGTCATTGAAGGAAAAGACAATCTCATTCGTTCTTGTGTGATGAAAACCGCAAAGGGACTAATCCGAAAACTTGTACAGCTACTGTATCCTTTTGAGTTAGAAATTTCATTAATGTATTTCTACGAATTTGTGGATTGATGATATATTTTTATTTTAATGTTACTTGTATCTACCTTAATTTATCTTTGCATTACTCAAGAGATATTATATGTATTGAATATGCTACTGTATTGCATATTCTACTGAATAGTTTTCATGAAATTTATGTGCTTAATTGAATGTGTATTTTTTAAATGCATGCGTCTTTAAAGTTTTATAGTGTGCTTTAGTTATATGCTACTATGATTGCTTAATTGCTGGTAATTTATTTCATTGAATTGACTTTTAATATAAAAGTTTAATTTATATTTGTAACAGAAAGAATTTATGATGAATAGTAATTCACAAAATATATCTAACGTTTATTTTTTTGCCAGTTTTATACTTTGATAATTATTGTATTATTTGAATTTGTTAAATTAGGTAATTGAATTGGATATTATTGTGCAATGTATTATGTATGTACTCTTAAAAGAGTCCAGGTGGGGAGGACGTTGGAATTCTCATGCTTTAGTTCGCGCCACGCAGAGTCGCATGGTAGTTTTATAGAAATCGTTTGGAACCGATTCAGAATTGGTTGTTGCCATGGAAACGGGCTGTTGGTTGCTGTGGAAACTGACTGTTGCCGTGGAGACCAGCTGTTGCTGTGGAAACGAGTTGTTTTATTCTAAAAAGAATTTTTTTCTTCCAGTTGAGCTTTTGCCTTTGAACTGTTACCATCAACCCTTATATCTTTGTAAATATTGCTTGTAAATAAATGAAGATTCCATAAATGTTTGTATAGATTGATCTATATTTCTCGAACCACTAGAAAGTTGCGGCTAACCAGAAAAATTGAACCACCGAAAGAAAGAAACACGATAGTCGTAGTGACAACTCATGCTCGCGAAATATGTGCTCATAAAGAGTCAACTTGTAGTAAATATTAGATGACAAAGAAAGTAATATCTTCAGTGATGCAGTTTTAGTTTAGTTCTTTAGCAATAACACTACTAAATATAGGTATTCTAATAAAATATTTTCGCTGCGACAGTTGCAATTGAAAATAATTAATTCTTGTTATGTTTAAATACGTTAATTAACATCGAATATCCAAAATTTTTAAAATATAAATTATGGACGCTGTAAATATCGCTTATTAATGATGCACAATGAAGAATTTTTTATTTTTTATTTTGAAAGATTTGAGTAATGGATTTGGTTCTTATATGTGTGAAATATTAAAGTGTACACAGGGAGTGAAAGAGGGTAATCTGGTTATAATATGAATCAATATCCAAATAGAACAAACGATACTTGTTTATAGGTACTATTTGTTCTTGGTGTAGCTGGATTTGCACTATGAAAATGTAGGTAAGAGTTTTGAACAAATAATTTGTTGAGATATTTTAGCAAAAGGTTTTGAATAATACGGCGATCTGCAGCATTTTCACTGCGCCGAACACCAGCGCTTCCCATTAAGGTTTAACAACCTGTTTTTCTCTCCACATGTCGCTCATTATTCATTATCCATGCATCGTATGTGTAGTATCTTGTGGTAAACGTATACATTTTTTTATAATTGCTATCAGTGATAGATTTAATGTCTTTCAATCACTCAATTTTCTCGATTGTTCTGCGACTTTATTCATTCATATGGAATTTCATGTTCATCTCATGCAAGACTTGAATTTTAGCAAACGACTTCTTATTTAAAGCACCTTTAAGTGCCGATGTTCAAGACATAGCAATGGAAATGGGCATACCTATGTGAAAAAATTTATCACATAGGTATGACAATTGCCATTGCTATGTCTTGAACAGTCTAACGAGAAGGGATTTGATGCCCTCTTGGTAATTTCATGAGTCACCTTAAGGGCAAAGGCTTCGATGGTCCACGAAGTGTGTGGCAAAGCGGCAAGAGATTTGGGAAGCTTCCACCAAGATCGTCTGATGTAAATGCTAGATATTTAGGCATGATGTTACAATCGTTAGTGTGCCTCCCTGTTACTAAAAGTTGTAATTGCAAATCAGGTCTATAAATGATCCCATGATATTTGTCATTAAAAATGTAAGATGTTTTTTCTTATTTTTTTACGACTTAGGCTTGAGTTATTGTACAGGAAGCAGGAAAATATACCACGCGGTCAGCCTGAGAAATGTACATCACATTTTCACTGTGCGCTTATAATTTTAAGTTACACGAATAAGACAAGGATGAAAATTGATCCAATATTATCTTTCGCTGCAATCATGGATGAATGTCACTTGCTCAATATGAATATATGATATGGTAGTATAGATTTGACGGAGAAAATTATAGACTGTAATCGGTAGGATTTTTTTTAAATTTTCAACTAAAAACATATCAAACGCATTGAATAAAATGTCTAATCTAAAATAAGACTTCATTTTTTTTTTTTTTTTTTTTAAAATTAAAAAATAATAAAAACCCTTTAAAAAATTTTTTAATTTTAATTATTTTTTAATTTTTTTTTTTTTTTTTTTGAAAATTTCAAACTTACGAAAACACCGTGAAATATTTGTGAAAGTATTATGTTTGTTAATGTATGTTTTTTAGAAGCTTTGATGTGTTGAAATAAAGCTCAAAATCTAGAGAATTTTTAAAATATATAAATAAGTGTTTTCAGTTTATATTTAAAGCATATAAAGAGGAAAAATAAAGCTGTTTATCTAGAGAATTTCGAAATAGGAAAATATTTGAAGATTATTTCTTTTGTGGAAAAATAAAACGTAATGTGGCAGAAATATATGATTACCAAAACATCATAAATTCATAGTTCTACTCTTTCATCAATTTCCCTAGAATTATTTTCCCCAGAGTGAGATTTAACCATTCGTTCGTAGAAAGTCAATAATTCCTTTTTTTTCTCACATAAAAATGAATCCGATTCGAGACAGTTCTCACTATACGTAAAAAACAATAATATATATTTGGAAGAAAAACTTATCTCCAAAATGTTAAATTTTTTCATTGATAATAACTTCAAAAATTCGTGACACTTAAACTAGTTGTACATTTAAACATCTATAAATTCTATTTCATTTTATATCTATATATTATTCAAAACTGATTAATATTTTTAAAAAATGAATAAGTGAATGTTCTTGCAGATAAAAGTTTTAAAATGATTACAATTCAGGAAATGTACTCATGCAAATGTATTACATACTGTATATAACTTTTCATGTATTAGAAATCAAATTGTTCACCTTTTTCAAAAGAGTTAAAATCCAGGTCACTTTCCGTCTTCGGAAAACATGCTTGTATTTCGAAATAGTTCGATACATTTGTGTCCAAAAATAAAACGCCATTATTTGTATTTCGTATCTTGGTGATATCCAGCATTATCCTCAATTATTGGGAAACCGTCAAGGGTTGCAACGACATATTTTATCAATGTACAGCATATGATTTTATATAGTAATTTTATGTAGTAATGGAATTTAATAAAAAAAATAATGAATTAACATTTTCATTCTTTTAATAACATGATTTTAAATTTTCAATCAAAATAATTTTTGTACGAAAATTGTGTTAAGTGGAATTAATAAAGACAATTAAATCGAATTAAAGTGAAATAATTTACAAACAATGTTTCAAATTATCAAAAAATAATTAATTGATATTTTTTAAAATTTATGATTTGTAATTATTTCATAAGTGATTCACGTTTTGTTAATTCAATATTTTACAAATGTATCTTTTTTTATAGTTGTTTTTCTCATAACAAATTCTAAAAATATTTTATTAAAAGTATTTTATAAATAGACTTTCTTCAATAGCGATGCAGTTATTTTATTTATTATTATTTTTTCAAATATTCTTACTAACGCATATGGTTTTTCTTATAAAATATATAGTTTGTTTTTATGACGTTCGAAGTTTCAGTCAATAATATAATATATTTGCTTTTTTTAATTTTTATTTATTATTTTTTGATATTTTAATTTTAATTTACATATTTATTTTTTAATGTTTAATTATTATTTGCGGCACATGATCTTTTTAATATTTCTGATTTTATGAATATACATATATTGTAAAACATCTCAAGCTATCAAGTGATTTCTCAATTTTTTTAAAAATTCTTATTGCCTTTGATTGGCTTTTTTTAATTTGATTAGTTTTCTAACTTCGAATTTTGCAATTTTGAAGTATTTTCTCAGCAGAAAGTTTTAAAGAATGTTATTTTTATTATTTGAATCTGCCATGAAACACAACATTTGGAAAGTACCGAATACTCTTGCTTTCTCGCTAGGCATAAACACGATAAATCCGTTAGACGAAAGACTTTGTATTAGATTTTAGGAAGAAGAATTAGTAAATAATAAGATTTCTGGGGAAATCTTTTGATATGTGTTCCTAATTTTGATGTCATCAGAGACCGAAATTGGTTCTTTAAATTCGTATTATTTGTAAACCTGATGATAAACTTCGTAGTCAATAAGCTAACATCGAAGTTTTAATGAAGCACGAAGCATTGACATTTACTGGATGTATTTTAAATAAAAATTAAAGTTTAAAACTTTCTTTAACTTCTTCGAGAAGAATGGTTTTTTTTCCAAAAATTATTTATTTTTCTTGCAAACAATATCCACCTATGAAAATTTAATTCCTTGAAGAGCTTTATTCCGTGAATGTTTTATAAATCACTATAAAATCTAATTTTTTTTTCATCGAAGGACAGATGATAATTTAATTATATGAACAGTAAATAAGTCGAAAGCAGATTACCTTTTTCAACTTTAATTGCTTTCAGCTAACTGTTTTGAAAAATATAATAAATTATTTAAAAATTTTAGAAATGTATGGCTTTATGTGAATTGAAATCAATACCATTCATTTTAAATGTTTCACATAACTACTGGCAGTAACTGATATAATGAATATATAATTTAAACGTAATAGAAATTATACAACAATAAACAATTTATTATTAGCTAGGCAAGTAATTTTCTGTAATAATTTGTAAGAAGTTATAAAAATTAAGTTTTAGTAATCCTAATATTTTATTTAAAATTTCAAGAGCTATTGTGATACATTATTTAAAAAAATTACCTTTCATTTTTTTTTAAAAAACCATTATATTTCTTTGTTTATAAATATATCTTATTATTTTAATTGTTGATTTATTTTATTTTTAATGTTTAAATTATTCTTTTATTGGAAAAATCTTAAACTGACTTATTAATTGAATTTCCTAAATTAAAGTAAAGTTCTAGTAAAAAATAATAATAACTTTAAGAAAATTAAGGCAAGAAAATAATAAGAAATTAAGGCAATATGTATTTGAAGCATTAGATTTTGACACAGATTTCTTCTAAATTAGAAATAAAAAATTTGTTATTCATCGAAATGAAGAAGATATTTTAAAAATGGATATTTTAATATTTTACAACATCAATAAAAATTAGAATATCAAACAAAACATGTATCAAAAAGTGGTTTAGTTGATTATTTCTTATAGAAATGTTTCATATTCGATTCAAATCAAATACACATAATAATTCTATAAACAATGCTTATAAAATACTGATATACATAATTATATTAAGTTACATGTTTATTGTTTTCTATAAACTTATTAAATCTTTCAATAAGAACTTCTTTTCTTTAGAACTTTTCTGTTCTAAAGGTATGCTTAATAAAAAATCACCCTGGAGTTTTAAAAATGGCTTTTTAATTTATAACTTTTTAAAAGTTTATGGTAAAAATTGATTGCTAATGTGAGATACTTACGTAAGTTATCACGTCTGCCATTGAATTTTCTTGTCCCTGAAAGCTATGTATGCAACTCACACCATAAAAAGATCGAGTCTTGATTTTTCCTGCATTCTGGCTGCAAGATCCATTACATAAACAAATTATAAATTTAAATGCGAAATTTAAACATATGAGGGCCCATCAGCACACACATATAAGTAGAAAAACTGCATGAAAAACAATATACACAAAATAATCTACAAGAGAATGGACGAAGAATTTTATAGAAAGCAATCAGTCCATATCAACTACAGCAAATATCCTCATGCAATAACTGTTTTATAGAAATAAAGAAATTCAATGGCGATTGTGGCAATGAGTATTTGCATTTCCCATCCATAGTCAGATTACTTGGTGGAAGTGTTTTCCCATACAGCAATGCAAAGGAGATTCAGTTACTTCTAAAAATATTACAGGAAAGCAATTTCATCTGATTAGTTCTCGTTGATGGACAGGTCATAGTATGCAAAAGTGATGGAAAACATTCAGTGACGTGCAGTAAAAAAAGTGTGCAAGGGCCATTTATTAGAGCAAAGTTATATATACTACTGCGGTAGTTGTGGAAAGATATGAGTTTCAGTTTTGGCGACAACGTCACGAACAATCAATGCAGTGTGAGCTGGCTCATTCAGTGTTTTTGGTACCAATCGAGATTTGACGCATTTGAGGCCCAAAATGGAATTGACCGATCGTATTGGGATTTATATCTATAATTTTAATCTATAATATACCGATCCTATTGTAATTTATATCTTATTATATCTATAATTTTAATCTATAATATACAGATCCTATTGTAATTTATATCTTATTATATCTATTGTAATTTATATGTTTTGATACAAATATCTCAGGAAGTTTCAAAAATGTCATCTAATATTAACAAGTTAAGTTTTGACATATAATTCTAAATAATTTCTTAAATTTTCATCAATAAAATTTGTGCTTGCTTATAATCTTCATCTATTATATCTGTTCATTATACTTCAGAATCAATACAATCATAAGGATAAGCAATTTATAACAATAAGCACTCAGAAAAAAGTCTTGCAGTTTCTTTAAACATTTTTTTATTTTTATTTATTTTTTATTTTTTTATTTCTTGAAACTTTTTCTACATTACTAGCCAAAAATAAAAAAAAAATTAAATCCCAATTTAAATTTTGCCAAAAGTTTAATTAAAAGATATAAATTTTTCTTGTGTCTTTGGAATTACGTGTATTTTAAAATCACAAACCCAAGTTTTTTTAAGCAAATGGGTGATGCTGATAAATAAAATTAGAATAAAATTTGGTCAGTTTAAATTAAGGTTTTTTATAATTCAAGTTACTTCCGTTTTGTGAGGGTCAGTTTTCATTATCAGTTTATTATTATTTAGTTATCAGTTTTCCACTCATATTTTTCAGTTGTACGACAAAGGTCTCATTTTTTTCAAATATATTTTTGATAATGCAATGAAATCCTTTTAAAAATTATCTCATATTTTCCAGAAATATAATTTATGTGGTTTTTCCAATACGATATGTAGACGAGAATAACTCCAAGATGTCAAATTCCTAGATAAAATCAAATAGAATGCTACCAAGAGTTTAAGTTGTTTCTTCAAAAACTTTTCTGGCCAACATAAACTTGCTTTTCGGTAGGCTTACATAGAAATCACAGAAATACAAAGTTTAGTGTCCAACGGATTTAAAATCCCGTTATTTCTACTTAGGTCAAAACTGTCAAAAAGGCATTTTAAACACTTTTAAACGGGCTATTACTATATAATTTGTTTAGTTTTAAAGCTATATTTAAACATGAATCTATCAGTTATCAAAGGACCTTTAAAGATAAGATTTTTTAATTAAATTTCGTGCTTATTTTTAAACATTTTTAAGTCAAAATTAAAAAAGTATCTAAATCAATAAGTTCTTATAATACATAAAACATACATAGTTATGATAGATAAAATTAGAATAAAATTTGATCAGTTTAAATTAAGGTTTTTTATAATTCAAGTTACTTCCGTTTTGTGTTTGATAATATTGTGCTTATTATGTTACAACCGTTTTTACTATGTAGTATATTAGATTGTCTAAAAAGAATGTAAAGAAATGACAAAATAGTAGTATAAAAAAAAATTATGTGTTCCAAGAGTTTAAGTTAATTCTTCAAAAACTTTTCTGGCCAACATAACCTTGATTTTCGATAGGCTTACATAGAAATCACAGAAATATAAAGTTTAGTGTCCAACGGATTTAAAACAGAAATACAAAGCTTTTAAACTGTTTTAATTTTTTTTTTTTTTTTTTTTGCTCATAGCTGATTTAAAGGCCAGCATTCCAGTACCTTCTAAGTGAAAGATCTGAAGTGTACGCATTAATGTAAGTGTTCTGTACCTTCTTGCAGTTAGTTTCAGAAACGCTCGTTTGGGACATTTGAAGCTCTATGTCTTCCATAACTATACCTTCTAGAAAGTGTTTTTTTTAAAATTCAACAATCTTGCTGCATAAGATTCATTTTTTTCTTCCAATAGCTCGTCACTGTAACCATTGAAATGTTGAGTACTAATATCTAAAACATGACTATTTCGAAATTTTGTTGAATCGTGTTTATTTGCAGATCTGTAGATGCTTTTAAAGCCAATTTTCTCTTACTTGCTGAATAACGTTACACGATAATACCGCACTAAACTTCATAATATATTGTGTTGTGTCATTTCTTTTGTACAGTGTACAATTTTTATGAAAATTTGCATTTTTTTAAGTCCTGTAATTGCATTTTTTATGATTTTATCTTTTATTTTATAAAGCAATCTAAGTTCTATGAAAGCTTATAGTATTTTAAAAAAGATTAAAACTAATCTGTTGCATAAAGTTTTATTTTTATAGAAGTGTCGAATTTCTAATCTTTAGCACTTGATTAGTAATGGAATTTATGAAAAAGGAAAAGTTAGATAGAGTGAATTTCACTATTCAAGAAAACCAAAATGATGAAACTCCCTTTCCATGTCAATTTTTGTACGACGTCTTTTTTTTCCTGTACTAGAGTTGTAATTTCAGTCACTCTCGGCTAATTTCCCGCATGTATTTCATAGGAAACAAGCGGCGCTACGAAATGATTCTAAGCATCCTAAAAATGCTTTATCTTTCTCCTCAAGTCATTTTTAAAATTATGTATCTTCAAAAGGTATACAGATTTAAAAAATTGATATTATGTTTATAACGTTAATGGTATAGCATGGAGCGTAATAAAATATTAAAAATGTGTTATAATAGAATATTGTAATGGTTGACATATTTGAAAAGAGCAGAAAAAAACTTCGTTCTAAATAGTTCTCCTTTTTAAAATTTTTTTTCCTTTTGTCTATAATATAATAAAATACCTGACATCATTTATTAAATACAACTTTAATTAAACATAAATTTATTTTAAAAATAAGTTAAAAATTTAACTATTTTAGACTTTTAAAATACATTTAATTCAACATTAACTAATATTAATACTCAACTTCACATGTAATATTGTTTTTTTTTTTTGAATGCCACATAGAATTTAATACGTTTTTAAAATGTATTCATTTTTTAATTTTTTAAAAAAACATTAAAACAATATTTTGCTGAATTTTTTTTTTTTTTTTTTTTCAAATTCAAAAACTAATATATTTTTTCTCTGAGAAATGAATTCATCATTCAGTAATTTTTAATATTATTAATAGAGATTTTTTTTAATTTTTATATTCTAAAATTTTTTATCTGATAAATAAAATGTTTTTCCACTGCACCTGCACTGCATAATATACTGCTGCCATCTGATTTATGAAAAAGAAACAACGATGAAATTTCATTTCTCCCTTTTTCGTTCGTTAGATGGCAGTACCACATCAATGTAAAGTGTTAACTGTTTATGAGGTATAGAAACTCTCATTGATAAGTCAACTAATTAGAGTACAATATAACTTTATAGGTTTCATATAGCTTAGTATTTTTTAATATTTCATATAGATTTTATACAATTTTAATATTATAAAGTTTATATCAATCAACTCAAGTTATATTTAACTGTAATCTAGTGGACTGTAGCTGTTGTCGATGTAGATGTGAAATCCCCTCTATTAATTCCAGTATTTATTCTTTTATTAGGTTAACATCGTAATATTTTTTAACGCCTTTACATGATTTTTTTATTTCTTTTATTTATTTTTTTATTTAATATTTTTTAAACGTTAATTTTCTTCTCTTAATACATGCAGATCTCAAGCAACAGCTATTATTAAATTGCTTAGGCATATATAATGAATATGACTGCAACAACCCAATTATAAGTGGAAGTGGTTAGGTTGCTCTAACTTTGGCTCATAATTCATGTCATTCGGACATTTGGATCCTAATTCATTAATACAGTTTCTACATTAGCTTCTTGTATCTTGAAGGTTGTATACAAGTCAAAAGTCCTTCACAAAAGTGGGCTGTATTCACGACGCGTAGCATTTTGTGATTCCGTCACATCACAATACCAAATTAAAAGTATAACAGGATACATGTTATTTAGAGTGTGTGAATTAATGGACATCTGTATTCTTTACTGATGATTATAAGATTTAAACATATTTAATAACGAAAATATGATATAACAAAACTTTGTATGATATTTGTAAAAGCAGGTCCTGGCTAGCAACGTTTTATATCTTTCTGCTTGTAGTTGATAAGAAATAAATTTTACATTCTTCTTCCGATAAATGATTAAGCTAACCTTATTCCTTGTATCTTAAATATCTTACCCAAAACATATTAAATTATAATATATTGATAAATTTAAAAATAAATTTCCTGTTAAAAATAAATGTCATTTAAATGAATCGAAAACGCATTTTGTTTTTAAATTTAATGTCCAAATTTAATCATTGTAAAAATTATATCATGGTTGTTGTAATGAATAGCACATTCTGTATAATAGACGTTTAATTCAATATTTGAAAATTAAATGGTAGATATGCAAGTATGGTAAAAGTATAAGGTGTATAAGGCGTTAAATTTGTTGTGCTTTCTATGAATTTTTACTTTGGTATAATCTAAAGTTATGCTATGTAATATTATTTATGCTGCTTAGAAATAATTAAATACATTGGAGTTTGCAATTTTGTTGTCTTAATCTATTTTTTGTTGGTGTTTTATATTTAAATAGAGGACTCAGATAAGTAGAAAACTTAGTTGAAGTCGAAAATCTTAAAAATAGATAAGTTGTGAAGGTTGAAAATATTTTTATAAGTTCTACATTTTTCACTCTGAATTCTAAAAAATGCATTACAAACCATTACTATATTACCATTACTCTACTATATATTTCGCGTGGTATATTGTTGGAAATATTAAGAACTTAACTTTAAAAATAAACAATACAAAAAAGCAAGTACAAAGCAATAAAATTGATGATTTCAAACGATAAAATTTAGAAATGCTTAAGAAATGTCTCCGATATGTTATCATGATTGAAAACTAGGCGAAATATTAAGCGATATCTTCCTTAAATATTAAAAAAAAACTCTTCAATTATGAAGAGGTGCTAGTATTCAGAAGATCAATATATATTTTTAAAAATTATTTTTATATTCTAATTACCGAACATGTTAAATACTGAAGGCATTAAAGATTAGACTTTTTTCAAAAAAATCAATTTCGTTTAGCGATTTCTAATAATATTATGAAAGCTTGTAAATCCTTTCAATTAATTTATAATAATTTGGAGGTTATAATAATTTTCCAAAAGTTTTTTCCGATAAATTTCAGGTTAAATTCTATAAATAAAATTATTCATGTAACATCAATTTAAATTTTAAAATCTTTCATTTATCTCCTATAGAAATTAAGTACAATGTCCGTGCTGCCATCTAGAAAAACAATTAGAAATCATTTTTAGTTACCTAACTTTTTAACTAAACCTTTATATCATGATTTCTTACCCCTCAATAAATTTTGTTAATATTATTTTACCAATGTTGTGGAGTATTAGCAATGGTATAGTATTCTTTATCACTTACCAATTTCATTGAAACTAAACAATACAAATATTTGCATTGGCAAAATTTAATGAAAAAAATTTATTATATATACTTTATAATACATTTTATTTATAATTAACGCCGTTGGTAAAATAAGCATGAATTACTTTTGTATTTATTTGATTTTAATATAACTGAATGACTTAAATTATTAAATTGAATTCATTCAGTTTTTCTAACGACTTAATTAATATTATTACCCTACGAATCAAATTAACAACTTTCAGAAGCAGAAACAAAGGAAGGGTAAGGAAAAGGTTAAAAATAGAGGTAGGGAGGGAGAGGTAGAGACTCCGGAATCAGGAGTCGGTCTTAAAATCCCACTCCTCATTCTTTTATAAAAATAAAATTATATTTTTTCATAATTCTGGGAATAAATGTCAAAATTACTTAAAAATGAGATCATTCAATTGCATTCTTCAGTAATACAACCAGTAGTAAAGGAATCACTACTGTAGCTGCAAACCAAGTAAGTATTGAGACTCGTTTCTCAGCACTGAAGCCTATAAAAAGCTATCTTGCGTCAACAAAGAAAGAAGATCTCATGGAAGCTATTTTATTATTAAGAACAAATAAGATTTATTGTATTAAAAATATAGAGTCTTTGCGATTAAAATGTACCTTTTTCTTGTGCTTGTCTTAAGCTAGTCAATTACGTTGCCATGGCACATACTAATTTGGTACTTAAAAGGATATATACATTTTCTTATTTACAAATTTATAGCACAATAGTGTATTTCAGGGGTGTTCAAATACTGCCCTTTTAAAATTATAAAAAGATGCTTTGTTATGCAAAACTGTTTTTATAGATATACCAGTTCAATAAAGAGATTTTTCTAAGACCAATAGTTTAGATCAAAGTACATAAAGTTAAGAAAAAGTATCGAGAATCAATATAAAAAACCCGACAGGAGTCGGAAATATTTTGGCTGGTTAAAATTGTTTGAACGCAATTAAAATCAGACTGTTGTGTTTCAAAATACAATGGGTTAAATGTAATATTTTCAAAAACATCTCAATTGCATTTGAAAGTTTGATATCTATATAAGTTTGATGTAAGATGAACTATATAACTTTGATGAGAAGGGAAAGGACGAGTAATGGTTGATTTCATCCACAGCTTTGAAGTTGAAAGTAGATAGGGATTTATATATGTTAATCGTGAAACATGAAAGAATACACGTGCTTTAAATACTATTACGGTATATAACAGTTAAGCAAACTGGTTACAATAATACGAGAAAAAAATGTGTACATCTGGTATTTCAGCATAACATGAACACAGCATAGCGTTAACATAAATTCCGTTGCTATGAATTTTTCATTTCATTTTTTGCGCAAAGGAAGTATCTCATTTGTTTTCCTTTTTTGTAGAAAAGAGAGTGAATTTGTTCCACGTTTCTACTTAATTCCGAGATAATTAAGCATTTATCCTTTGATCGTGGGAATTTTATAGAGGAAATATTGAATAATCTAAAAAAAAAATTTGAAAATCTAAATATTTTTTAAAACAATAGATGTATCAATAATTAAAAATGTTTCAAATATGTTTTTTCAAATTTAAAAAAAAAGTGTTTTTCAAATTTAGTATTAAAGAAATTGCATTAACAATATTTTATAGTTGTATCCAGTACATTTTCTAATTAATGTTTCGTTTAAATATGCTATAGGATATATATTCGTTTTTACTGAATTTATATGCATTTTGTTTTGAATTTAAGTTTCTGCAAAATTTCTACTGTCTTTAATTTGTTCTTGAAAAATCATTTAAATAAAATCAATTTTTAAGTCTTCAAAATGTCGTGCTTATTTAATATCCTTTGAAAATATATTGAAAGCACAGCTATCTATTTCATTACTAATTATACATTTCAATCATATGGGTACATCCGTGAATGCTTTCACATGTAAATAGGACATTGAATTCGGAATGAGGTTTTCAATGCTTAAAAAAAAAAACTCCTTAAAGAACAGTTTTTCATTTGAAGCTATAATTAAATAGGATTACGATATCGTACTTTCGTGGCTAAAATAGTAAATTTTTAATATTCAATAAAGAAAAGTTATAAATTTTAATCTTTAATTGATATAAAACCACTTTAAATAAAATAAAATTGTTTCTGAATTTAATGCTGTTGTCGCTTGCTAGCGACTAATTGTGTCAGGTGGTTTTGCGTTGCAGGCGTCTGGTGGATGGAAACACTCCAATCTCTCAATTTATATTAATTTATTTACAATATTAACAATACTTTCCGTGCAAAACTTTAATACACATGGCATAATGTGCCTCTAGAATATCAATTCTATTTTATATTTTAAAATCGTAACCACCTGACGGCATATACATACGGTCCCTTCCCTGAAAGGAGGGAAGATGGGGCCAGCTTCTTTTTTTTTTTTTTTTTTTGATAGAGCACCCGTAGGTAGAAGTATGACTTTTGCTCCGTGTAGCTAAAAGAGTGAAGTGCTAATTTTAGATGAACTACCCTGCATTTACGTATTGTATGGGTGAAAAACCGGAAAACTCCAACCAAGTATTCAGACTAGCGAGACAATATACTGAACATTACAAACACCATCGAGTTTCCTCGTGTGGAGAGCCAGTGATTCAAACAAAGCCGCCAGGGGTACATCCGCCCTAATGCGCAACAGAGGGGCATTATGCTGTCGTGTTGCTGTCTAGAAATTTAATTAATTAAACTATTAATTATAATCTCGAATCTAAAGCAAAGCAAATCAGATACTACTAGAGAATTAATTGCGTTGTGTTATCCCAGGAAGTTAAAATTTTACCTAAACGACAATCAGAATGGTGTGCAATGTCTGCAGGAAATAATACTCATTAAACATACAATCATAGACATTAGATTTATTATAACAAAATTAGGTTTAAGCAAATGAATTAACTTTGACTAATTGCAAACCAGGGGTCCCACCAATATCATTCTAATACATATACACATATTACTTAGATTTAACTTTACACAATACATAAGATAAAATAGAAATTAAAACAATTCTTGTAATTTAACTTTCACTCATATCTATCACAAGCAATTTAAATACAAGAAAAGGACGAGGCACTAAATTCTGTCTGTTGAGTTCATACGCAAAAAGGACGGAGGAATGTGCGCTGAACTCGCACTGAGCATTCAATATCACTTTAGAGTTATTCAGAATCTGTATCTGAATGCTGAATACATTAAAAATACAATGTTCAAAGGAAGAGATAAAATATTGCAAAGAAAAATCAAACTTTCAAATGTGTACTCATCTCTATCTAGTTCTTCTTGGAACGTAGAATCTCTCCCTGCAAATAAATCTCGTCTGCAACGGCAAATTTTCGAATAGTCATTTCTTCAGAGTCAACGGTGGTTCCATTACGTAGCAGGATTTGAGTTTTCCTTTGCTGCTAAATTGTACCAAACGCTGATCAGGAGGGATTCGTTTTCAAGCAGAATTCAATACCCCGAGGCAACAGACCCCCTCTTCTTTTCAGAATTCAATTGCTATCACTCCAACGTCCTGTCTCCGTCCAAAAAAGGTCACAACCTCTCTCCACCACTGCTTATAAGCCCGAACCATGACCGCGTCATAGCTGACGTCATTCCAGGCCTTGATTGGTCGAGATCCCAGTTCCATCCGGAGAGAACGGAGCCTGAGTCTCAATTCGTACTTCATGGGGGCAGCCATCTTCTACCCTGACCACCGGAAGTCAAACAACAACCCCTACCAAGAACTGAGTTTGAATGAAAATGGCACAATTTAAGACAGTTTTCTTTCTTCTCTTTCCTCTTTTCCTTTTTTTTATTACTATTATTAATCAGGATTTGAAAATTATTCACACATAATTTAACTTAATGCAACTTTATGAATATCAAAATACAATGACAAAACAAACAAAACAAAAAAGACATAATTTGCAACCAAATTTAGAAACACAAAATACATAAATTTAAAATTACACATTTCCCATCAATTTTCTAATTACGTCTCATTCACTGAGTGGGCGGATGGCAGCGCCACAACAATGCTCACCGTTGCCACTGAGCCACAAATCAGCCGTATATTTTCTTTTGGTGTAAATTGGAAATGATTATGAAGAATTATGAAGGTCTTCCTTGGATTTGACATTAATCGAATTTTTTTCAAAAAAAAAAAGAAATATCGTTATTATATCGGAAAGTCCTTCATAATTAAAATGTAATTTTTGAATTCATAATTCGTAGTCCTAATTCGAAGACAAACAGGTTATCATATTTCCTTAAATAACAACATCACAATGATAAAAGGCACATGTCATTTCGATACATTGTTATGATAAGCTTAACATTTTAACCTTCATATTTTTGTAAAAAAAATTACATAATCATAATCAATACATATATTATTTTCACAAAACAATCACGGTACTATTATGTCCAAACAGTAAGACTAATTTTCAATTTAAAATTCCAATTAATTAATTCAATTTTTAGTTCCCCTTATAGAATTTCAATTTTTTTTTCTTTTTTAGATTGTTAGCACTGTCCTTGACATCTGTGTTAAATCTCAAATTAAAATATTCATTAGTGCTTGAGTTACGCTTCGCTTTGTGAGACGCTAAAAGTGATTTCGGCGATTTTTGAAATGTCTGAAATAATTGGGCAAAGAACTTGCATTTTATTTGGTGCTTGCAAACCGTCGATTTACAATTAGAGACCTTGCTCATGATGTTGGAATTTCAAAAGGATCGATCAATTCCATTTTAAAAGATGTTTTTTTTTCCTCAAAAGCGTCAAATCTCGATTGTATCGAAATCACTGATTTTTTTTGAAAAAATATCGTCGAGTTGGAGAGTGTGAAACAATGCTTTCTGAATATCAGGACAAGTTGAAATGCATCATAACTGGAGATGAGACTTGGATTTATGCTTACGATCCGGAAACAACCGATCTAATCGAGGGAATATCGTGACAAAGGTGAAGCAAGACCGAAAAGAGCCCTCCAAAGTCACTCAAAAATCAAGGTCATGTTGAATGTTTTCTTCAATTAACGTGGTGTGGGGCACTATGAATTTCTTCTTCCCAGCCAGACTGTCAACAAGGAATATTATTTGAGTGTTATGCGTCCTTTGAGTGAAGCTATTCGCAAAAAGAGGCCACATTTATGGAAAGACAACTCTTGGTTTTTGCATTACGATAATGCACCAGCTCACACTGCATTGATTCTTCGTGACTTTTATGTCAGAAATGAAACCTATATCGTTCCACAACCACCGTATTCTCCTGATTTAGCACAGTGCGACTTCTGGCTGTTCCCTAAACTTAAAAGACCACTCCGGGGACACCTTTTTGAGTCGATTAAAGAGATTCAACGAATTAGCTCGAGCTTTGAAGGCCATCCGCAATGTCCGGCGGGGTTTACTGAAATGAATTTGACGATGAATTGCGATGAAATAAATTTGGAAGAATAAACAAAGAGTTTTTAAAAAAAATAAAAATTTGTTTTACTTTTTGGGAACAGTAGAAAGTTGGGCAATGTCATTAGGTAATACTCCTAATAGATATGCAACCGAATGCTCTTTGTCGACATTTAAAAATTTAAGTTGCCTTTCAAATAAATTTGGAAACAATGACATGTCTTCTTCTTTAAGATTAAAGCCTGGAAGTAACTTCTGTAAGTGCAACTTTGATTGAACACCGGGGCCAATGTTGGCATTAGCTAATGGCTATACAAATTGTTGAGCTGTCAATTTGTAGAATGGATCAAATCCATGGATCGTTTTTGCTCTTAGGCTTTTTCTGCAGCATTTGCAAGATTTTGCTCTACAGCTTTTTCTCTGGTATAATTTTATAATCTTTCAGCGATTATGTTATCTCATGTAATTTGGACAAATTTTTTTCATGCTCCGTTCTCGTAAGTCGAGAATTCTCAGATCTCCATCAATTTTCTCCCCAAGTTCTACAGCTAGAGTTTTTTCCTGTCTTTTGCTAAAAAAGACATGTTGGTCTTTTTTTCTTTATGAAAGTGTAGATAGAAAAGTTGTTTCTAGGGCACAGTCACTTCACTATATTACAACACTTACATTTAGAAATTATTCCTTAATAAAAATTATCATTAAAAACATTTCTAAAAATTAACAGTTAATTATTTAACACAAATACTTTCGATATACTTATTATTCAAAATATAAACAATAACATTTGCAATACGTTAAAAATGAAATAAATTAATAAGAGATTTTTGCTAATACTCAATACAATTGCAAAACAATTTATACTCAATTTAAATTTTAATACTATGTATTCATTAGCTCAGTCATAAAAGTGACTGTTTTTCTCTCTGAAGTGAAAATTTTTTTAAATATCATTCATGAAATATTTTATGAATTTAAAATCTATATTTCATTTAGCGTTTGCTTATAATCAACAGATTAACTGTTTAAAACGATTGTAGGTATTTATTCTATGTATTAATTTTAAAAATTAAACAAAATAGATGAATGAAATTAATATCATCAAATCGATCATTGCCCCGTTTCCAAGTATTAAAAAGATAATTAAAAAAAAGAATTTTTTTAAATATGTTATGGGAACCTCTCATAGTAAATGTTTAAAAATATCACTAAAGGCAAGTAAAAATATTCTTTAAAGTAAAATTAATAATAAAGTACTTTGTTATCAAATTTAAAAATACATTTTTTATTTTCTCTATATATCTATTTTAAAAACTTTTTTAATGTCATCTTTATCCCATAAAATGCAAATTATACGCAATTTGCAGCCTTTTTTGCATTTTTTGCATTTTTTTTAACCTTAATTTTTTTTTTACGTAAAAAAATGCAAGCATCTAACATTTTTTCTACACTAAATCTGTTTTCTGAAAAAATGATAAAATTTAAAAATATATAACTTTTTTATCTGAAATAATTTAATTTTTTTCTTTAATATTCCATAGATACTATCCATTTCACTCAATATGCTTGAAGCAGGGCTCTAAATATGTAAGATAATTAAGACAAATGTGATTATCTATAGGAACGGGAACAAAATAACTTAAAATACCACGTAACACTTGTTGTTATGAATATGAGAAATAAATATAAAAAAAAGTGGAACGAGTAATTTATATTTAATGTAATTCGACAAATTAAATAAATTATTGTATTTTCGTAATGTTAATAATAATTTGTAAAAATTTTAACAGGATAATAATTTGAAAAAAAATAGCAATTAAATAACTAATAATGATGACTTAAAATAAACGCCTAACAGAAGTATAAAGATAATTACATATTATAATAAATATCTAACAACTTTCATTAAATTTAATGCAACGTAATATTTTAACTTAAATTTTTTTTATTAGTTTTCCCAAAATAATTTCAAATGATCACTTAAAGTCTTTAAAGGAGGTGGTTAATACGTGCATAAAGAGACAGTTTAAAATTCTTATAAACTTTTAAGTCTCAGAATTTAAATATAAAAAACATATTTAAATTGATTTAAAAAAAGAAAATTATTCCTTACTTAAATGGGGAATTGAAAAGTTTTTCTCATCATCAAATCATGCAGAATTGTTACATGACCGAAAGTTTGTCCTTTGACGCGAATAACCATTGTTTTTATTTATTAGCGTTATTATTAGGAATACTAGAAACATGTGTTTATGTTTTTCGCCAATTGTTTTCTTCTAATTCAAGAATTGAAGTATTCATTAAGAATCTTTTAAAATTCAATTTTTTAGGAAAAATTTGATGAAATATAATCTTGCTAGTAGGAACTAAAGAAGAACTCCAAAATTTGGTATATTACAACTACCAACATTTTAAATTTAATTTATACAATTTTACTACATTTTAAATGAAGATAACAGATTGAATTTTTGTAATAAATAAGATGGTGTAATTTCATGCATACAATGTGTCCAAAAAGTAAGACTAATTTTAAAGGGAGCACACAGATGCCCAGGACCAATTTTAAAATTTCACACAGATGTCAAGGACAGTGCCAGCAACCTAAGAAAGTAAAAACAATTGAAATTCCCTAAGCTCCGGGAATTTTAAATTTTAAATTAATTTTACTTTTTGGACACAGTAATAGAATTTGAATAATAAATTCTAATAATTTGATTAAAATTGAAGAAAAATTGAAGTTGACAAATAGTCCATTTAAATTTGAAGATAATTAAAGAAAACCAAACAAATAAATAAGTGTTTATAATAATAAAGAAGAATTTAAAACTCAATAAAACTTTTATGAATGTGAATTTGTTTTCATTTCCATGTATAAATTGGTTTTAACTATTTCTCATTTGAATTTTAAAGCATTTTGTGTTCTTTCCATACATCATAATATCAATATTTCTGATTTAAATGCTTTTAATCTTCATGTGAAAGTTTTCTTTAAATGTAGGAATAGAATAGAACATGGTAATTATCCTAAATTCATAATTTATTTTTATTTTAGCTAATTTAAAAATTATTTATTTTTATTAAACTAAGAATTTGTTGTAAAACAGAAAAGACAATTTTGTGTTGACAAAGTTTAGGCATACAGAAATGTGTAAATAATTAAGATAAAAATTTGAAAAAGTTATATTACCTACATAATGATATTCCCAACATAGGAGTACTGAACTATTCATTAGAACTAAACTAAAAACTATTCATTAGATGTTGAATTATCAAGTTTTACAACAAATTGCAATTTTAAACACATTTTAAAGAATAAATTATGTAAAAAAAATAATTAATTATATTTTATGTGAAATTATATTTAAGGTTTTAAGGGTATTTAATTAAAACACTTGTAAAAAGGCTAAATATTTTAAATTCAGAACATTTCATATTAAAAAGCTTTTGCCAATAGGAGGAGTTGTAGAAAAAAAATGCCGAACAAATTTTAACTTTTTCTCCAAAACAAAACTCAAAACTTTTCAGAGCTTTAAGGAAAAATAAAACTACATTTTTTAATAGAAAAGAATATGAACTTAATAATTCAGTAGCAATTTATTATATTTACAACATTTTTAAAAGTAACATTTCGATTTAAAAGTGGTTTTTAGTTTTTTCTCAGAAAGAATTTTTGATTTTTGTTTTAGGGTGAAACACCATAACACAAGTAATTTTGAGTCAAATGTTACAAAACTTGGTATGATTATTTTTCATAAATGTTTACGGGGAATAGAGCTTGGAAATGATTCTAGCTACATTAATATTTTTTATTTTAATTGTTAAAGTTGGAACTACATGCAAACTTTGTGTCGACAACATTTAAACTAATACAAAATAATAAATAATATATAAATTTACCATAGGTCTATTCCCTGTAGAATATTAGAGCAAACAAATGTAAACTTTGAAATCTAAAAAAAATGTTGATTTGATTTTGAGTTATCATGTTTTGTAACAGTATCAATTTTTGGCCTTCATTCGATTGATGCTTGATTGATTTGATACTTCTCCTACTTCAGCCTATAAAAATTTTAAAAAAATAATAATGACATTTTTTTTTGTAAAATACTTAATTTTTAGGTGTATTCAATCCAAAAATGTGCACAAAGATAAAGTATTTCAATAATTTCAAAAACATTCCTCCGAAAGTGTTCGTGTACTTTAATTTCCATCTTAAGAGGTGTAATGCTTGTAAACGAACATAATAAGCAACTTTCTAAAGCTGTGCAATAAACAAAAGAAAACATCGTTTTATGCAAGCCACATCATTTATTTAAGCAACTATTATGCTAATTAATTTCTACAATATTTTAATTAATAACTACCCTCAGCTTAATATTTAGTAAGTAAAATTTCAAGTAAGAGAGCGAAAAACAACCCTTTCTGGCAATTTTTGATACTTCTCATACTTCAATAATCCAACCTTCTTAAATAAGAGTATAATATTTAGGATTATGCCTTTCTATGTAAATTATTTCAGAGAGCTTAAATTCACTGAAATGTTTTTCGACATTAATTTTTTTCTCTCGTATCTCATTAGCCTTTTGACCACGTGTTTTATAGATTTTGCATCCACTTAGTCAATGGTTCTCAAACAGTTTTATTACTCTTCTCTCTTACATTAAATATCTTTAAAGCTTAGTTTACGTTATTTTATATCCTTAGTAATATTTTATTTAAGCTATATTATATCGGTTTTATTTATTTTAATCTATTATTAATGTAACAAATTTTAAGTCCTCGTCAATGATTTATTTAATTTATTTTACATTTTTTTTTTAATATTCATCAAGTTTGCAGATTTGTAAGCTGTTACTCTTAAAGATATTTGAAAAAAATTAATTATTTAATTGAAATTCTTGAAATCTTTACTTCATTTTCAATTCTTAAAAAATGCAGAAAACATATTCTACTTTTGTTTTACCTTCTACTTTTGTTCTGATCATACTTTCTCTACACAAAGCGAAACGCAACGCCTTAATTTACTATCAGTATCATTCGCAAGGAATTGATGAACTTTTTACAAAGCCGCTCAGCAGAATTCATTTATATTGATTAGTTAGTGGCAAATGGGAATCCTCTTTTGTAAGATGAGGGAACGGCTTATATGGCAGAGGCGAAAGCAGAATCCCTCTTTAAAAGTCGATGGGTAGATTTTGTGCTATGAGACGGGTGAAACTGCTTTTATCATTTCTCTCTCACCAGTTGACAAATTACTGAATATTTCATTCGAAAATAAATGCGAGGAGAGGGGAATTAATGGAATTAAACCACCGATATAAGTGCACAAATTGAAGAATCTCGGCAGTAATTTGCTGATTGTTCTCCATTGAGTTAAAAGTTTTTTGCGTTTGATATAACACAGATCAAAATTCCTTTACTAAAATTCAGATTTTGCGGGCACTTAGGTGAGAAGTCTTGATGTTTTAATTAAATCCTGAAATATTAAACATTCACTTATTTAAACTAAAATTGATAAGAAAAGTTTATGTGTTCGAATGAAACATTATTCGTTAAGAATTGTTAAAAATATTAATATATTACCTTCACTAACAATTTAACGTTAGGAACACGTTAGGTCTGGCTGTAAATGAGACATTTACATTTTTTTCGTCAAACATTTTATAGAGGAATTTAGTTCTATAAAATATACCCCTGATTTTGTTTTTCACTATCAATTTATGCTAAAAAGAAGCATTATGTATAGCTTTAAATAATCAGATGAATATTTTACACTTTATTAATCGCTCTAAAAGATGGATTTTTACACACCTTTCCCAATTGCCTTTACTACAAAATGTTTAAAACTTATGCCAGAAATTAATGCTACGAATTTGCAGTATTTCAATAATAAATATTTACCATTCATTTCTTTTATTTACTATTCTGTTCGGTTGTGCTTTTGTACAAATGAAGTTGGAATCCTTTATGCATTTCTCCATCAAAACATAGAAAACTTAGAATAATAAGATTAAATTCAAGAGAATGTAAGAATTCAAAGAAAGCGTGTCACAAAAATGTTTTTTTTTAAATAAATCTTTAACTAAGCCTCGGTAACATTTGGTAGGAGCATTTTACTATACAAGTCATAAAATGTATTCTTCCGGAAGAGTTTTTAAATAATTGGGATATTTAGGTCATTTAAATACGTTGTTTTAGTCGATAGATTATGTACAATTTGAAAATATATTTTTTTTTTATGGAAATTTTACCAAACTTAGTATCCATGAAACTCCTCGTGGGATTTTGTCGCTTGGAGACCATACGAGGGATAACAGCCCTTCGCATGCCCTCCACTTTTTTACATGCATAAATGTGTTTGCGAGCAACTAAAATATGCTTAGTACTTCATTTTTATTTAGAAATATTATTGCATAAAAATATTCTTATACAAACAGTAAAATTACGAATTATAGGTCTACTTTCGAAACACAATTTTAAGTTTAAATTGATTTTAAGAATTTCAAAGTGTATTTATATATTTTAATGAGTTCACTGCCGATTTCAGAAAATATTACTATGAGTACTATGAGAAGTACTATGAAAGTACTATGAGAAATATATTTTTATGTACTATGAAGTTAACCAGAGAAAATCTCTGCGAAAAAAAATTGTTTTTTTCGAAATAATTTAATTAGGAGTATAACAATACTAATAGATGCCTCCATTATAATTAATTTGCAGTTAGCATAAGTTAGGTATAATTTTAATTAAAAGCATACCGGAAAAGATTAGGATCTATAACCTTTTATGTTCACACCATAGAATCAGTTTCTAAATCCACATAGCATAGCTGTCAGATGATTTAGGTCTATCATGATTGGGGAATGTTGAATCAGAAAATAAGTTTGTAGATTTCTATACACTTAACACAACAATATTCAACAAATTCTAGATTCAGGTCTTAAAATTTACACCAATTAATAAATTGATAAACTGATATTAAATAGTTTTCAATATTTAAATCCATCTTCATTACTTAATTCATAATATTATTGGGCTTTTTCTTATTACTATTTTATTAAATTTATATAACAATGGTACAATATATTAGTGCTATTTCCTTCGGTCATTTTCTGAGAACAAAACCTAAACAATGACATCAATTCTCACTTGGAGAAAACAAAACTTTTCAATTTAACACTAATTACATTCTTTTTAAAACTGATCGCACTTCTGCTTATTTCATTGTTTTCGTATTTGTTCCCAAATAATTTTTTTCTTTCCATTTGACTACTTTTATAATTATTAGATGTTCTGCTGTATTTTTTAAATTATTATATAAGCCACTGTGATAAATGTGGAAAAGTTGTATTCTTCAGACAATCGCTACATTTAAATTAAAAATTCTTCAAGAATGTAAATAATTCAAAACAATGTAGAAAATACCCTACAGTTAAGTCTATTTGTCTGATGAACTTATGTTTTTTTTGTTCTTAGAAATATATTCTTACATCAACAATTTAAAATATGTATTAGATTATGAAATATAGCTTTGCGAATATATATTTTTTTAATTTACAGATTTATATTTCATAATCGAATTCTCATTTAAAAATATTTTGCATAAAATTTTGGCGAATATTTTAGTATATATATATATATATATGTAGACTTCTCTACCAGTCTGACAAATTTATCGGGCGTAGTCTAGCAGATGTTTTCCAAACACAATAAAGAAATAGGGTGTCTCTTTTAAGACCATTTAATTACACACTATAATACAGTGATATTTACATTAACTAATTATTAATCGCAATCATCTTCTCTCGCTGCTTGACACAGCATGTCCCTGCCTCGCCTCCTCCCTCGTTGTCGGTCAGCATTCCTCTCCCCTCGAACATCTACGGGGCCTCTTTCCCTTCTCCAGGGCCCAGAGTTCAAAGTCGAATACTGCCACTACATGGCAAAAGGTTTGTGTCAAAGGCACATAGTCCGTGATATATATATATATATGTAGGATTTGTTTGCATGCTAATTACCAGGTGGCGACGCATAAACAATAACATAAAATTTCTTAAATACAAAAAGTAATATATATATATATATTCCTTTTTGTATTTAAGAAATTTTTAGACTTTCTAATAATTTGTGTAATGCCTGTTAAAAGTCAAATTGATTTGTATGTGTACAGTGAGAGCAATATTACTTATCAAAGCTACATAGCTTATAAAATACAACTATGAGAGTATTTTTTCCTCTTCTGTCAGTGAAGAGGAATGATTTCCAACAATACTTCGGTGAATCTTCTATTATTATCGCAATCATGGGGGGAAACAGCAACTTGCAATAGCAAAAAAATATAACATGAATTATATCCGTGTATTCATCAGTTTTAGTTGAGAAAAAGTTGGTTTATGGCAGATATTTCCTATAGTTCTGAACTGATCTCATCTGCCATTTCAGTAATTCCATCTGCCACAGTATTTCTTGTTCATGAGATGTCTCAAAATGCCTGCACACCCTTTTCTGGATAGACGAATTCGGCAGCGTTTAGCGCACATTCCATGCTTAAATAACCATTGGGAAACAACTTTGAATGTTTCGTCAGTAAACAGTTTATTTCGTAACTATCTCTTGTTAGAGAATCCTTACTTTTGATAAATTTCGTAAGCATTTGCTGCTGGCTACTTAGTGAATTCTTCATTGCTTTTAATTGTTTGCTTCGAAGCACAAAATTTGTTCTTCGTAATTAGAGCAATAAAATATTGAACAATGGGTAGTGGAAAAATCGAGTAAATATGTTATTTAGACAAGGCTTTTAAGATTTCATAACTAAAGCAATTAAAATTGGTTTTCGAAATAAAACAATGTTAAAAGTTAATTAATAGAATTTCGTATAGTAGCGGGTTTTATAATAAAATAAGAGAAAAAGTTTAGGGAGGGCAATTTTAAAAAAAGGGATGACAGGGTACTCCGTAACTGGATTAGTTGTAGAATGTACCAAGTTCATTATTAATCTATATATTTCATTAAATATGGAGAACTGAAATAGTCTCAAGGTATTGAAACTAAAGAATATTTCTGCTAACAGAACGATATAATCTGAGAATGTCCGGCTACACGTACTATATATATATGAAATTATGTAATTTTCTAATAAATTTTTTTCTGTTACTTTAAATCTTTGCTCACTTGGTACAATGATTACAATCTAAAAATGTCACTTGGTACAAATGATTGTCAAATTTGTAATATTCTTTCTAATATTTCAAAGGATGAAATTTACTATTAACATGTTGAACATATTTTCTTCAGATATCTTTAAACGATTCACTGGTACCTTTTTTAATAAAAATTAATAAAATAAAAAATATATCATAGTATTAAACCCGAGCAATGTTCAGTCCTCCCTGTTAATCCATATTTTTAAAAAGTACAAGATCTTTGTGTACGAGAGTCTGTATTTCTTTAAAAATACAATAATGTCCAATTTCCCCTCAAACACTTTTTTTTATCTTCTGCATAACCAAAAATCGTGAAAAATTCTTATTAATTATATTTCAATTAATTAGAAACTTTAATTTTTCATAATCAAATCTCGATATAAAATTTTTAATTTAAAAATCAACAAATTCTACATGCATATTTTTAATATTCATAAAAAAATATAGAAATAATATAATGTAAAATAAATTAAAACCAAGAATTCAAAGGTAAGTCGAATTTTTTTTCTCTGAGCCTATTATGTTTTTATGTAGAAAATATTAAAGAAAAAATTTTCTTTTTGATAAATAAAACAATAATTTTCGATAAATAAAACAATAATCTTCGATAATATAAAAATTTCGAATATTACGTAAAATCATTAAAGTATTATATGCATTATTTTTTTTACTGCTGATATTAAAATGTTACTAAGCCAAAGTATTAATTAGAAAGGATTATATTCGTATTTCTCTAAAATTTGTGAAATAAAATTAGGGATAAATTAAAATTAGTTTTCTGAAATTCTAATAGCTGAAAAATTTCTGCTTTTAATTTGAGTGCAACTAATAATATTTGAATTAATAGTATAAATTACACTTTGATTTGTGCAGTAGTTTCATTCATAACGTGGCTTTGTATGACGATCAAAGTGTTGTCCTGTCTTTTTGACCGTCATGTTGTCTGTTCATTCCCAAGGTCATTTTTATGACAATCGCAGGTTGTCATTTCCTATTTTGGTCTTGTTGTAAAATGTCCTTTTTTTTCCGAGAAATTTTTCATTGTACGAAGTATACTTTTCATTGTTACATTGTGATATTTTCAGTATTCTTGTAATATTCCTCATCGTCAAAGTATTATTTTTTAATTAATATTATTTAACTAGTTTTATTTAATTGCTTTTTACTTATTAATTAAATAACTTTTTTTATAATCACCACTTATCTTCTGTTCACATACTCTACCGTAGATTATTTACAACTCTTGTTATAATTATTTATGTCCTACATGTTAGGTTACCAATCTTGCTATTTGTGTATTTAATTACCAACTCCTGCTCCTATTAATTTTGTTACTTCGAGGTCCCCGATTTGTTTATTTTATGACGTGAAATAATTCTAAATTCTACATTGAAGAACAATAATTTTTTAAAGTATTTATGCTTCCAATCACATTTGTAATTATTGTTAAGATTCATTAAACACTTTTGCATTTTTTAGAGAGAAATGCCAGCAAAAAATTATTTCAAAATAAACACCTCATTTGATTTTTATAAAAAAATATTTAAAACTGAAGAAGGTGTAGTAAACAAGCATGCAGGTAGATGTACGGGATGTACCTGTAAAAATGAGCAATGATATAAAAAATTATTTTATAAATGCAAAAATAAATAAAATAAATATCCATATGTTATGTCAAAAAGTTCCTAGAAATTTTCATTATGTTGCAGAATTTAGGACTGAAGTCATGAATTACGACGAAAAGTTTAAAGCATTGGAAAAGTTTGTGAAAAATAACGCAATTTTTTTTTTCTTTTGTAATGCAAAATTTAAAAGGATTTTTCAGTTTTCTTGGTTCCATGATTTAATTGTACTGTCTATTCAAACATTGAATACAAATTGTAAATATTGCTTCCTCTTTTCTATAACAGAAGTAGAAAAAATGGAGGATATTTGGTTGTAAAATGATATGAAAAAATGGAAACACATATTAGAATATTTTTCTAAGCGCCAGGAAGCCAAGTAACACATTAATTCTAACTTTTGAAAATCTTGAACCGAAATAAATAAAATAAACAAATAAATCGTCAAATTATTGATGTAGTTAACAATCCTCAAGCTACAGAAAATAGACGGAAAATTAATAGCATCATTAAGACAATTACTTTTTGGGATCGTCAAGGTATTGCTTTAAGAGCACATAGAAATTTTGGAAAATTTTCAATATGTATTTGGGAATAATCATTCACCACTTATTAAGAGGAAGAATTGACTCCAATTATGCAGTTTTAATGAATAATTTACAACATTCTATCAAAACTGCTACCGATATTAAGTGGAATATTCAAAGCCAAACAATATCTTCTTGCAATTAGGTAATTCTATGACAGATAATGCAGACTATAATTTCCTTCCGTGTGTTTTTCCATACTATCCTATGTAATCTATGATGTATCCACAATTTATCAATCTTCTTTATGAATTCGTTAGGTAAATGATTAAGAAAATAAAACATGTGAATAATTTTAACAGCTCTTAACTGTTTCAAATATAACAGGACAAAATGCCATTATTGAATGACGCCAAGGTACAAAACCATAATAGAATTGAGGTTTTATTGCAAAATTATGACAAATTGGAAAACCATAATAATAAACTACAGTAGAAAAGACAAAATACCTTATCATAACGGAATTGTCAAAATACCATAATTCCAAATACGGCAGGGAAAAATACCATTTGGCGAATACCATAATTGAATGTCTTAGAAATTACGAAAGAAATTTATCATTTTTTTTATATAGTTATCAGGTTAGGATGGTGCGGCTTCCATGGAATAATGGAGTGCAAGCAGTCTTTTAAAATTTTTGTCCTCAAGCACTCTATGTACATTGCTCATCTCAAAATATCAATTTGGTAAAAGGAAGTGGTATAAAAGTGAAAAATATTGAAAAACAATTAAACATATTTTCACACGTTTAGAAAACAAAACTTATTAATAACAAAATTTGAATGCACCCCAACAGGAAAAATTAAAACAATTTGTCCTATTAGATTTTTGAAAAACATCAATAGTGATAGAATTCTAAGACAGTAACAATAATTTTAGAAGATTAGACAGTGGCAATAATGCTAGAATTCTTCAGTTTCATAGTTCATAACCTGGAAGAAATAATGTTTCAAAATGACAGAGATACACCATCTACTGCTTAAAAATGTTATTATAATGATTCAAACAAATTTTTAGTACAGGTGCATGTATTAGTTTAAATTGTTCGTATACACTTCCTCTGTGTAAATTATTATGCTGCATTAAATTTCAGCAAAAATTTTAATTTTAAAAAAATATGCTACATAAAATTTGCTGACTTCATTGCTACAATTAGTTCTATTTGCAAAGATTCTGAAATTTTATTTGAAGGATTTATGCTGATGTTAGTAATTTAACTCAAAAGTTCAACTTTTAAATAAAAAAACCAAAAATTACCTCCCAGAAATACCAGCCTATTAGACACGATAGAAGACAATTTTTCGTAAAACCATATTTATACCATTTTCAGATCAATTGTTGAGCCGGTTGAAACAGAGGTTTATTAATAGCAAAAATTATATTGCAAATAATTGATGCACTTTTCCAAGTAATAATAAATTGACAGAAACAAAGTTGCATGACATTAAGAATTTGTGTAAATTTTATAATATTTTAACTAGCATCTCCGTTTTAGAAAGTGAATTAGAATAGAGTTTTCATAAATTTTTAAAACTGCAATATGCAAAAATGCTATTGAATATTAGACGAATGCTATACAAGTATACATATTAAGATATTTGTCCCTCTACCAGTAATATCTGACATAAATTTAACATTTTCAACGCTACTGATAAATTTGAGAAATTTTAGAAGCACAGTAGTGCAAGAACCTCTAATTCGTTTGGCTTTATGAAATAATTATTGAAAGATTGCAGTTGACATAAACGATGTAATCAATGATCTGGACGAAAAGAAAAGAAGATTGAATTTTAATTTATAATTTTATGTAATTATTTTAGAAATTAAATTTTAATTTCTGTGCAGAGACTTTAGTTTTAATGTTTTCCTTATGTATTTGAACTAAAATTAATACAATTTAAAATTATTAATAAATAATAATTAAAATTGGAATTCCTATTATTTATAATTTTATAAAGCCAATTAGACTTTCTCAAATAGTTACAGTTTATTTTGTTGAACACCTTCCAAAAAAATCCTGATTGCGTTCATTTGTGTACTTGCTAACAAACAACAATGTTTCTTTACTTCAGTATACATATCTCATTCAAGAAAATCCTATTCAGCAAAATGTTTCTATGAAGAATAAACAAACGCATTCGCGTGTTAGATATGAACATATTCATACTACTGTGTCCAAAATGTAAGACCAATTTTCAATTTAAAACTCCCATGGCTTATAGAATTTCAATTTTTTCAAATATGAAAAATAGTTGTTACTGCGGATAACTCAGAAGACGAAGTTTTGTTTCTAAACATCTCTGAATTAAAATGTTATTAGTATAAATTAAAATGTTATAGTGATTTGCATTCAAAAAACATATAAATTAAAAATGTTCTTTTATGTCTTAGTTCTGTAATTTACATCAAAATAAGTACTTGAAAACGTACGTTCCACTTGAACGTACGTACGTACTTCTTGAAAACGTACGGTAAAAAGACAATAAAGCTGAAATTAAAATTTTGAATTATTTTTTATGTTATTAAAAGGAAAATATGGATGCATTTTTGTCACTTTTTAAAAGTATTTTTATTCCTTTAATTTAAATATACAGGTTACGTCAGATTATTTGTGAAACATATACTAAGTAAAATAACAAAAGACATTTTTCGCTTTTAATGCGGTACATATTTATTTAAAAATAATTTCAAAAAATATTTATCCTACTTTTTGAAAAAATATCCAGTTAATACTACTAATTTTAAAAATGAAGGTTTAAAAATTTATTATTTATGGTTTAGTATTATAAATTTAAGAAAATGTCTGTACTTAAAACTGTTCGAATCAGTCATCTTCTTTTTGAAAGTAATCTGAAATTGCAGACAATATCCACAGCAGTGGCAAGTATTTTCAAATGAGACATTTTAGAAATATGTCAATTTATACAATATTTATGTGCAAGAGAATCTAATAAAGAGAATTAAGTAAATGTGCTTGAGAAAACATTATTTAGTTTAAAATTTAGTTTTGAAATATTATTGAAAATTCAATGCTTGTTTTTAATGTAAAGCATTTATACAATTTGTTTTAATAATAAAGTTTTCGCATGTTGGTAAGCAGACTTTTAAATTATCAGCAGTTTATCACTCTTAATAGATTCAAAGATAGTTTAAATCTAAAGTATTGAATTATATAGATATAGAATTTCATTAAAAATGTGTAGCGCATATATTTAAAATATATTATATTCTGAGGTCTACTACCAGACATAGCCGGGTGTTCTTGAGGTTAATTTAAAATAATAACACAAATATTTTTTATCCATATACTTCTGAGAAAACTTGACAGAATTACACAATTATAATTTTAAAGAAATCCCCTTCCCTTAAAAAATTATTTTCCTACTTAAATGCTGTCATACTCTCAAAAACATTCTGGAGTAATTAATCAGATATTAAAGTAATACATTTATATGTTGAAACTAGAATTGAAAATATATATATATATAAATTTCATTCATATTTCATACTGTTAATGCTATTAAAAAAATTGCCACGAAACAATTATTTCGCTACTTGTTAGAAATAAAGTCTTACTTCAAAAAAGTCTCCTGAGATCCAACTTACTACTGTGTCCAAAAGGTAAGACAAATTTTCAATTTAAAAATCCTAGGGCATATGGAATTTCAATGTTTTTTTTTTAGGTTGCTGGCACTGTCCTTGACGTCTGTGTGAAATTTGACATCAAAATATTCATTAGTGTTTGAGTTACACTTGGCTTTGTGAGATGCTAAAACTATCATTCGCTGAGCGTTCCTATATCGTAAAGAAATGTTTAGAAGTGGTATAAACAGTTCAAAGAAGACCGAGAATGCGTTGAAGACAAATGGCGCTCTGGTCGACCATTAACCTTAACCGACGAAGCTCACGTCCAAAAAATTAAAGATTTGGCGCTTGCAAACCGTCGATTTACAAGCAGAAACCTTGCTGATGATGTTGGAATTTCAAAAGGAACGGTGACTTCCATTTTGGGCCTGAAACGCTTCAAATCTCGATTGGTACCGGAAACACTGAATGCGCCAGCTCACACTGCATTGATTCTTCGTGACTTTTTCGCCAAAAATGAAACCCATATCGTTCCACAACTGCCGTATTTACACCATGCGACTTCTGTCTATTCCCTGAACTCAAAATACCACTCCGGGGACACCGTTTTGAGTCGATTGAAGAGATTAAACGTGAATCTCCGCGCGCTTTGAAGGCAATGTCTGCCGATGACTTTTTCGTTTGCATTGAGGATTGGAAAAAACTTCACATAAGTGCATTGCGTCTGGAGGGGATTACTTTGAAAGCGATAAAATAAATTTGGTAGAATAAATAAAGAGTTTTTGAAAAAAATAAAAATTTGTCTTACTTTTTGGGCACAGTAACAACAATTAAAAAATTTTGTGTTGATTTGTTTTTTGAAATTGCAGGAATTCTACTTGCTGCACTGTAATGCTATAATATCTTATAATATCTAATTTAGCAACAAAATGATAATTTGTTGATAAATGAAACTATAAATCTTTTTCACGTGTCCAGTATATTCCCACCGTGTAGTCAATTTTGTGACTCATCAAAACCAAAAGAAAACATGTTCTACTAACTAACAATTCTAAACAATTTTGCAACTCTTTTAAGGTACACGAACAACTTTAAAATGCTTTTTTCGACCAAAATATTAATTTTACAATTTTTACATTTTTGAAAGGCTTGTATTTTAAGCTTTCTAAATATCTTCACAGTTTATTTCTATCTTCTTTAGAACCAAAGTTGTGTTAGTTTAAACTTCTCTTGGAGACGAATTTTTGAACCTGAAGTACGATTTTCGTAACCGGAAATGTAACGATTTTCGTAACCTAATAGTTTCAATATGTTTACCTTGAATATTTCCTGATTATTGAACATTGAACTTTTCTATGCTTAAAGTTTGTCAATATTTTTAAAGAATATATGTTGCGAACTGTTATTTCAAGCACTGTGTGTTGTATTTGATTAAGAATTCAGTAATGTAATATGAGCTTCAAGATAATAGAAAGTCTACAATACAATTTTAAATAAGTACTCTTTTTTAAGCATTATAATAAAATGAAAAAAAATAATAACTTTTAACTGTGATCTGGGATTTATAAATGAAATCATCAAATTAATTTTAATTACCAATTTAAGATTTTATTTCAGCTGCAAATCTAAAATTTTCATTTGCTATTTTCAGTCAAGCAAAATAAGTAAATGAGAAGTTAATCATGTGAAAAAACTTAATACCTTCATTGCTGGGAATGTTTTTCTTTCTTATTACCTTTGAAACTTAATCTCTTAAATAGGTAAGCAGGCTTAGTAATAGTTCCTTTTTTTAAAATGTCATCTAATGAAATATGCTCATAGTCGAGTTGCCGCGTTGGAACCATTTTTACAAGAGACGTCATTTATATAAATGATTCATTAGCTTTATCTTGATCGCTTTGCCACATTTATGGCAACAGAAATATGCACACAATAAAATGAAATACATTACTACACATCAAAGAAAAATGAAATACATTATCTAAAGGATAATGCATACTTATTTATTATATTCAATTTCTGAACCATTTTTTATGTTATATAGTCATTTTTTATATCATCAAAAACGTTATATAGTCATTTTTTATTACTTATTTTTATTTTTTATCCATGGGCTTTTCAATCTGACAAATGTGTTAACAATGACAATCCAATGACTGTTAACAGAATATGGAATCGTTGGGTTCAGGACGGTAATACGGAACGCCGTACTGGATCTCAACGGTTCCCTATCACTAGCAGCCGAGAACATAGGCATGCTAGCAGCATGGCTTTAATGGGTCGTGCAGCTACGTCACGAGTCAAGAATTGGGGTCGTTTGTAAGACAAGACGTGTCTGCACGAACCGTTCGATGACGTGTACAGTAGCGTGGACTCTCAGCTCGGCGACTATGACTGCGATTATCCTTGACACTGCTTTACAGACAGGAGCGTCTTGAATGGTGTGATCAACGACGAACCAGGGAACACGAATGGCGAGACGTCATTTTTTCAGATGAATTCAGGTTCTGTTTACAGCATTAAGATGGTCGCATCTGTGGTTGTCGGCATCGTGCCGAACGCACATTGGTAAAGTGCATTTGTCATCGTCATACTGGCCCATCACCAGGCGTGATGGTATGGAGTGCTATTTTTTACACGTCTCGGTCAGCTCGGTTTCGTCATTTTGAACAGTGCTCGTTACATTTCTGGTGTGTTACGACCCGTGGCTCTACCCTTTATTGGAGCCCTGCGAAAGCCTACGTTTCAGAAGGATAATGCACGACCACATGTTCCCGGTATTGTACGGACCTTTCTTGATACGGAAAATGTTCAGCTGTTGCCCTGGCCTGCACGTTCACAAGATCTCTTGACAATAAAAAACGTCTGGTCCATAGTTGCCGAGGCCACCATACGCCAGCCACTACGGTTGATGAGCTGTGGCATCGTGTTGAAGTTGCATGGGCATCTGTACCTGTGCATGCCATCCATACAATCTATGTTTGATTCAATGCGCAGGCATATAAGTGCTGTTATTACTGCCAGAGGTTGTTGTGCTGGGTACTGATTTCTCAGGATCTATACACCCAAATTTCTTGAAAATTTAATTGCTTGTTATTTCTAGTATAATATATTTATCCATTAAATATCAGTTTGTTATGTGCCGTTCTTTCTGGTGCAGCAATTTTAATTGCTAGTAGTGAATATATATATACATATCCTTTTTATTTCTTTTAGTCGAAAGTTCCTTCAATTTAACTTCAGAGATGAAAAGGAGATTGCAATCCAGATGCGTTCAAGATCCCAACATTTGGAGGATGTTGTTTAAATTTGCAGTTGCAAAATGGATGTGGCTGCAGTGCAGAAAGCATCCCATGGTGCATCCTGTGTAATGTGGATTCTGCATTACAATGAGGAATGCATTCGTCAAAGTACTACCAGACATTCGAAACAATAAGTTTTCTATAAACAAAATAAATGAAAAAAGTTTTGAAATTCAGCTAAGAAAATTTGCAGTTTATAGCATTAAAAAAATTGTATTAAGGATGAAAAATTCAACATTATATTGGAAGTTAAATATATATCTTAGAGTAACAGAATTGACTGACAAAAATCTTAATTACTCGCTCTACCCTTTTCCCCTGTTGGGTAACACAAGAACGGTCGAAATACGCAAGCCGTAATCACCTGATCCCGAATCATTTGGGAAGTGGTAGTGGGAGTACATTTTCATTTAATTACTGCTCAGGTACGAGCTACTGTGGATCGTTAAATTCATTAGAAGGTGCATGTACGAAATTTGATCGCGATTCTTCCTTTCCCAGTTAGTGCTTGGACGGGGAGGAGTGTTTGCCAATCATCTAAATGAGAGGAAGAAAAGTACCAACCTCATTAATCAATGAATAGACTTGTCATTGTTCGAAAACAGGCAAAAATTACAATATTATGATTTTAAGATTACTACAAAAATTCAGTCTCCATCAGTATAATATTATATTATTGTTTTTAGCAATCCAGACAATATTTACTTTTTGTAGTAGTCATCGAATTAATTTTAAAAAGGAAACAAGGGCATATATAAATAATAATAATAATAATAATAAATGTACTTTTAAATTCTAAAGTAGGAAATTAAAACAGTTTATTGTTAAACGACCATTCGATATTATTTAATGAATTTTTTTTTTTAAAGGGATATCATCATATCATCAACATCTTTCTATGTTTTTATATTCCTATAATTTTGCAATTCAATAATTTTTTTTCTAATTTGTTTTTGAAATAATTATGAATTCTAAACTGTATTATCTCGTATTATCTATGCTTAAAGAAACCAAACTCGTTTACCTAAAATGATAGCAAATTTAAAGATGTTGCACGTATATACATTGCAATGATACTATTAATTTGTCTTTTTTCTTTCTTGATGATGAAAAGTACTATAGAAACATTGTCCATTTATTAACCTGCTTTTGTTGTTATTTAAATTTTTTATTCCTATTTTGTATTCCATGGGAGCATATAAAAGTATTCTGTAAATTTTACTTATTATTATGTAAGAATTATCATTTTCATATATTATTTTAAAATGTTAAAAATAAACAATGAGTAAAAGATTTAATATTTTTGTGCTCTCATGCTTCAACGACGTTATATTAGTATAGATTTATTTATCTGATTAGAATAAAAGAATTTAGAATTAGAAATTTATTTATCTGATTTTTTATTTTAAGTCATGTTAGATAATAAACTAAAAATGTATTTAAATTTGTTAAATATCTGCTTAGTAAATTTATTTATTTACTTTTAATATTAAAATTTGTTTAGGAAAACAACATAGTAAACATATAATAAAAAATTAATTTTTAGTATTTTCATCCTTAATATTAGCTGCTTTTTAAAGTTTTGGTATATTTTTTTTCATTTTCTTCGCATTACAACTTTCTGTTTCATTTCTTGCAACTTTTCTCTTTCCATAAGATGTTTTTGTAATGAAGAAAAATGTAATAATTTTTATTAGATAAAATCTTTGTGTATCTACAATGGAGCAAATTAATAGTTAGGTAGTAACATGTAAATAACTCATTGCAATTTTTTTCCTAACATGTTTCATATGGATTGTTTATTTATTTATTTTTTTAATTACTTAAAGTCTGGAAGCTCGGAGAAACGAAATATGTCACCATTAAGTTCTTTCTGAATTCGAAAATTTTTATCAAATGAAACTTCCTTATGATGGATAATATGCCGCCAATTGCATAGGAATCTTTAGACCCATAACCCAGTTTCTACGTCTAAAAACGGCATAAGTAAATGTTTCCACTATATAATACTTTTATTATAAAGTAAATCACCCAACTCGGGTAAAATTATAAAATTCAAAAATGCATTTATCACTCACCCACCGTGTCACTGGTGCAGTTATTTTCCTAAGCTCCGTTCAGTGATCTTTTTTACACAACAATTTGCATAATCCACAGTAATAATAAAGCAGATAATTATTCTGTATGGCACTGTTCCTTTCAGTTCGAGGACTGAAATATCGTCTAAGTATATCAGTACAATATTTTTATACACTATTATTTTTTATTATTTATTTTTTTATTATTTTTAACACGATTTTTTTTTTTTGAAACCTAGATAGCGTATCATAATTTTCGTTCCTTTTTCCTTCCTAGAGCTGTTGGTCATCGAAACATTTCTTTACCGTGCATAATGATTAATATCATGAGGTTAAAACAATGGATTGTAATCATTAATGTTATTTTAAAAACATCCAAGATATCTGAAATATATGAAATTAATTGTCTTTATGTTCATTTATTCAGAAAATAAATTCAATACTTTTTTCGCGATGTCAGTTGGTACTCATTTATTTCACGATATGCCATATATTTATTTTGAATTAAATCGTCATTTTTGTTTCAGCTAATGTAAGGTTTAAAGTGAACTAAAGATACTTATCCTTCTTTGGTAGAGATCATATTTTTTCAGTTCATCCATTTTAAAAATTAAATTTACTTAGTTATTCTTTTTTAGAAATAAATATTAGTTCAAAAATTTTCGCATTAAAATGAAGAACATTTAGCTTTTTAATTAATAAGAATCTTCTTGTATATTTCTTTTTAAACAAATATTTGAAAAAAAGTATGTTCTAACAACCTTCCTGTTTTTATTAATTTTCTAAACTATTTATTTTGCAAATTTATATTCGGATAATTTTAATGCATTGAAAAGATTCGAAAACTTAAGAAAACAAAACAGGTAAGAAAATTGATGTAAACTAGTGTTGCATGGGGTAAATGCAGGGAAATCGAATCATTTGTGTTTCATATTTTTGTAAACAGGTTTTTATAATTTAGAGAATCATTTATAAATATTTTCCACTTTTTGTAACTTTATTTCAGTCGTAGTATAGGATATTAAATTCACTCAAAGATCCCGTAGCGAAAGGCCAGCGATATGAGAGGCATTGCATATAATGCTAAATGGATTCCTTAGGTGAAGTACCTAACTATTCACGGCACCATTTTGGTTATTCTTTCATACTTTTCAGATGAATACAGATCACTTTCATCTGTTTAAATAAAAAGAAAAATTCCCCCCTCTGCCCCCAAAAATTAATGTAATTTATATAAATGATGGATCAAAAGCATGTTCAGCAATCCATGTGTCTTTGATATGATTTTGCTTTTTGCCAGTCATTTAAGTTTTCGGTAGCGTGAAGCTGGTATTTTGCAGCGTACTTTTAAAACTCTTTGAAATATAAGTAAAAAAAAAAAAAAATCTAGACAACGTTTTTGTCATTGAATTAGCACCCCTTTCTCCTTTGCAGCGAGCCGACAAAAGGAGATATATCCTCTCAAACAGTTACTCTTTCTCCTCCCCATTTTTTTGCCATGTTCTCAAAATGTTTGGTTTGGTTTGTCACTCTACTGTCATCTTGTGCACACTTTAGGCTAAACAGACCGGGACCTACAGTTTAAAGTGGATTCCGAACCACATCAAAATGTTTGAGATAAAGAGATTCCGGTTTCTAAGGGTTGCCAACTTATTCAGATATTCCCTCCGCTATCTGGCGACAAAGGATTTTCCGACTATCTAACTGGACCCCGCTTTTCATTCGTCTCCCATTGATGCCCAATGAGATAGTTCAACTGCAGATCATCTTTAATGACTTTTATACACAAATTAATTGTTAAATCTTTCCTGTTAATCTAATGATTTTTGTTAAGAGGAAGGGGAAGTTTTCTCTATTTGAAGCTGAAAAGATTTTGGTGAATACTTTTTCTCACCAAGGGGATGGATCGCTCAAATTTTGACGATATAATTACCATATTTCCTTTTCTTTACAATTTGCATATTTTTCGTCCTGCATTTGATTTCAAATTAGCTTGACAAAAAATAAATGCTAGTCAATCTAAGAATCAATTAATTAGTCAATTTAAAATGTATACTTTTGGATACTGTAGGGTAAATAAATATTGTAAGAAGTAAAAAAAGAACTTTTAATATATAATTTTAATAGCGATAAATAAAAAGGGCATTGAATTTATCCTTATTATACTGATTACAAACATTAAAGAGCTAATGTGTAGATGAATGTAGTAGATGGTTGTTATATTCTGAGGGACAGGAGGTATAACAAAAGAACCATGCAATTCGAGGCTTTATCTGGCTTGTGTGAATTTTTATTAAAAAAATGCTGAGGCGCAAGGTGTAAGGCGTGGTTGTTATATTGATGAAATATTATAATAAATTAATACATGTTATACTGTTTAAAAATGCCTACTAAAAGGAATCTATCCGGAACTACTGCTGTTTTAAGTTGGTAAAAACCATTGATATCAACGGTCTATATATTGCTCCTAAAGGGCTTAAAAATGGGCATATTTTATTTTTAAGTTGGAAAATGCTTAAACATGCTACAAACTTCAAGGTACTCCAATGAGAAGTGTCTGCAATATAAAAAGGATTTTTGTCATTTATATAACTTTAAATAATTGAGGTTGAGATTGAACGTTTTGCATTAGAAGAAAAAGTAGGACTCGTTTTAATTGCTGGGGAAGCAATTATTTTTGCATTTCTCATGTGTATACGAGCGGTTGTTATAGGAAATGATCTAGAAGGAAAAAGGCTCCAAACAGGTAACAACGGGTGATTCTAGTGCGTGGGGGAAGAGATAGAGGCTGCTACTAATCCTCCCCAACATATAAGTTGGCTAAAAGAGAAATTTGATATCCGGATTTGGGGATTTCCCGAATAATTGAGCTTACGCTACTGCTGAATCACCGCGTCAAATACGGGGAGATGTCTCATTTACCTCCATGTAATTGGATTCGCTGTCATTAAGCAACAGAAAAGAACACGCGACAAATGTCCCAATCAACTTTTTTTCTGTGTTTTGACTGAATGGAATTTGTTCAGAAGAATGCTAACGAGGAATTTATTTGGACAAAATCCTATACTTTAAATAGATTATTGCTGTTATTTTAATATCTCCGCCTGTTTTAACAAAAGATCGATTTCCGAAAATTCATATTTTGTTTGACGTGGGGTGCGATCTCCAATTCAAGAAAGATAAATGTGTAGGAGATGATCACAGTACTCAGTTATTATTAAAAAAAGTGTTTTTTTTTTCACAAATTCAAATTTTTCATGATTCATCCATTATTGAGATGGAGGGTGGCCATTTTTGGTCCAGGCGTAAACCAAGATTGTAGGAAGTTAAATCCAATTTATGTTTAGATATACACGATTTCGGCTACACTTAAAACATATATTTTGCATTCTAGCGACCTTTTCGCATTCTAACTAGGCTACGAATCAAGCAATGAGTGAAATTTTACATTTCTTGCAAAATATATTTTAATAATAATGTATTTTATATTGCATACATACTTATATGTACCTCCCAGAAGTATGCTGATTAAATAAATATTTCAATACTCCTTCCTACTGAAAATTTTTAAGAACAACAATTTTGTTTTCTATTTTCTGTAGTAAAAACAATTACTTTGCTCAATGTATTACAAGACAATAAAATTAAAATTAAATGGAAAATTTATAAAAATGTAAGAAATCGTTAAACAATAAAAAAAAATAGAAATTTGTGAATTTCTTAGGATTATACAAAGCTAAGCTAATTTTCTATTTTCTATTAGCTATTAAGCTAATTTTCAAGAAAAGACCGTATAAAAGGTCTATTTAATTTAATAGTGGTTGTCTATATTTAGAACTCTAATTCAAATTACGTTAAGGAAAAAATTATATAAGGCAAAATCCTATTTTGTTTGCGAAAGCACTCAAAATGCACTCTAGCACTTAGCACTCTAAATTTTTGTTTTTAGTTCTGCCCTTAGCTTATTAAAGCTAAGCACGACGTCAATTTTCGTACTTTTACAAACAGGCCTCATTTCCATTACAGAACTTCAGTGGCATCCACGAAATCCCCAAAGAGATTGCTTAAAAGGGAATTAAGACATCCGTGGGCCTTTTCAATAACCTGTTAACATAGGCATAACGAGGTGTCAAGTATTTGACCAGTAACTTGAAAGTCTTCATGAGTTACTTCACAACAAATTTTAGTGAATCCGAATAGCTTCATAGAAGGAGAGGAAATAGAAAATAATTTGTAAAATGCATTTCAAAGATGAAATGATAGTGAAGATTATTTTACAACAAGCTAATTATATTAGCATTCATTATGTTTCTTAAAAAATTGCAATTGTCTCTATGGACAGAATATTAAATGAAGTGCATCCCCTAAAACCAAAATGTGGATTATATATTTTCATACATAGTTATGCTGAAAAAACCAAGTTAATTTCGTAGTTGTATTACAAAATTTGAAAATATGTACTTTATTTAGAAACGAAACTTTTCATAGAAACTTTGTGGATATAACTGGTTTAGAAAACAGTAGTTAATGGAGGATTTTTAATGCACCCTTGTTTACTATTTGTTAACAAAGGATGCTATTACTGTAATTTGTAGGTGTTATGTTACAGCGTGATAGTTATTACAAAATAAAATACAGCGTAGATACAGCGTAGATACAGCGTAAATACAGCGTAGTAGTTATTATATTAAATTTGTTGTTATTGTTGTCATATTTCATGCTAATAATAATAATAAACATTACAACAGTTTTCTAGACAATTTGAAACAAACAACTACAAAGCTGTCATGCTGTGGCGATGCACTCTGCTTACATACCACTTAGAATATACGTGTTTTTATTTTGAGAACATAACATTTAACATGGTCATTCGAGCCGGAGGTTGGATCAGAATTCTGTGGAGTTCGAATTGCTTTCATCATTGATTAGGTACCTTTCGTGTGATAAACTCTTTCTGTTTCTTATGAGGGATAAAATACAAAAACTGTCCACTGCATATGCATCAGTGTCCCATTTTAAGAAACTAGGATTTACATAATCGCAGAGGGTTTCATCTTTAAATATATAATATGTGCATGTTACATATTGAAGCTTTCATCATTAATTAGGTACCTTTCGTGTGATAAACTGTTTCAGTGTCTTATGAGGGATAAAATATTTAAGTTTGGATTTCAGGATTTAGTTGAAGCAGAGTAAGTTGTAAATTTTTCTCATGATTCTTGTGAGTTTGAGAACCACTAAAATGGCAGTGCTTATTAATAATTTGAGATGGACGAATTAATTAAGTTGGCTTTGGAATTGGGCTTAACTATGAAAAGTGATAATAAAATGATAGAAATTAAAAACATAATTCAAGAAAGTGAGGCCTTTAAGACCGAAACGAATCTCGTCAATAGCATAATTGAATATATAAAGAAATCCGTGGAAGCTGTAAATTGGAGATCGAAAAAATTATAGCTGTGAAAGCTATTCAGAATATAAACTGAAATAATTAGAAAAAAAACTAGAGTTACAGAAAGGAAAAATTGGTTAACTTCAAAATTGAATCTAAGAATGGTCTACAAAATTAAAAGTGTAAAGACCTTGCGTATACCGGTACCTAACAGAGCTGAATTATTCCACTTATTGTTTCAGTGCTTTGAGAAAGTATTTAAATTTAAAAACGTATCCGAAGTGCTAAAATCAGAAATTCTGAATATTTTGGGAGAAAAAGTTACAATTTAATGGTTTATATATCGGAAGATAATCTGAAAAATTATGATAATTTAAAAGCAGTTGCACTTAAGGAATTGCAAACCACCTCTCAGGATTGTTTGAATCACTTTCGTAACGCAGTAAAATCAGATTCTGAAAGTTACGTGCAAGTCTGCTTCGAAATTAAGTGCGATCTTCGACTGTTAATTTGAAGAGAAGCTAACACGTTTAAATAGCTGTGTGATTTAATTGTATTAGATAGAATATTCATGTCCTTAGATAAAGTATAAACTAGTCATACAGGAACACAGCAGGGAGAATCTTACTTTAAATTCCAAGAGCTAGGTCGATAGATTTTTTGTCCACTAAGAAATCTAGGAATGACAACGACTGGAATTCAAGAGTAACTAAAAAATAATTAAAATGTAAACAAAAAGTTTTGCAGGAACTATACCTAGATTTAAAAATTTGCGGTACAAGCAAAACGGCTCCGTATGTATTTTTTGTCTGAGTTCAAGTTAAAAGTGCATTTTGTGTAAAGAGAATCATGTACTACACGCTTGTCCGAAATTCAATATTAAAAGTGCATAAGCTTGTTTGAAATGCTCGGTTTGTTTTGGTGGGAAACCACACAACCGATTAATTCCGTTTTAAAGGAATAAGAAAAGGAAATACAGGAGAAAGGTTCTACAGCCGGCGAGCAGAAATGGCGATGGTTCAAACAGCCTGTTGTTGATTCTAGTTTGAACTAAAAAGAGTTCAACGCATTATTGACTACTATTTGCCGTTTAATAAAGGATTATAATTCAGAGTGCATATATCCTCAATAGTAGTTTTTCAGAAAAAAATATTATTGAAAACTGTAAATTAAAAATAAAAAAATAAATAAAAAATTATATATTCTATCTAATATGCCATAATTAACTATTATAATAAGCATTGAATAAATAATTAAATTACATTGGGAAAGGACAGTATATATATATATATATATATATTGTCCTTTCCCAATGTTCACATATTGATTGAATGTTGGATTTCTTGTAATTATGTCCACAAATCAATACAAAATACATTGTCTTGTCACCACTATCATTCGCGTTCCGCTGGCTGTAAGCAATTCCATGTTTCAGAAATTCGTGGCAACCTGATGACCAATTGGCTAGCACTGTGGCCTTTGTTACCAAGTCTTTAGGTTCTAATCGTGGCGGTGACATGGATAGTTGTAAGTGGTTCGGAATCCAAGTTAAACTGTAGGTCTCGGTTTAATTAATCCAGAGTAGGCACAAAATGATCGTAGAGCGCCAGACCTAACCAATCAGAAAATCCACTCGACAAGAGCTAAACAGGGATAATTTTTAAAAGGTGCTGAGTAGGTGGGGAGCAAACAAAGGATGGTGGGCAAAGATAAAGCGTTTTTGTGCGATGATGGGTGTGTGCACATGTGTGCGTGGTAAGAGTAAAGCGACTTTCATCACCATCTGTCACGCTATTGAAAATATAATTCTAAATTAAGAACACTAATGAAATTCCAGATGTGACGAAAGTGCTAGAGAATTGGATTATTAGCAGATGATCCCCTGCATGTTCCTTTTTCATTAACATTGTGCGTTTGGTGGAACAATCCCTTAAATTTCCTACTTTTTGTCACACGGCCTGTGAAAATCCTAAATAGATCTACCTATAACCGAACAAATAGGACGGACAACAAAAAAGGACGGACTGTTCCTTTGAATCCAAAAGTGCTAATGCATTTCATAATAAGTATACAGTTCTGATTTTTTTTTAAATCTGCTTTTTCTCAGAAACTGTCGAATATTTGTTTAATGTTATTTATTATTTAGGTATATCCTTTTTAATGATATATGATGATCATTTTTTGTTGATTAAATATAATTCAAATCGTAATATATATTACTTTTTAATTTTACATGACAACTACAGTAGAACCTCTTTAAATCAAACTTCAAGGGAGACCCCAAATAGTTCCAGTTATAGAGTTTTCGACTTACGTGAATTTTGTAAGGAAATATTCGACTTGTAGAGGTTTAGATTCCTTCTAACTTATTTTCAGTTAGAGATGTAAAATAAATAAAAGTTCAAGTTACAGAGGTAATAAACATGCTTACTTGCAACCTAAAAGTTATATTAAGTACTATAATAAAAAATCAAAATAATTCCGAAACAACCTAAAAATTAAAAATATTATGTATTAAAAAAGTCAGTTTTTTTTTGGCTTTAGACAATTCAATCGTTTTCTATCTATGTCATTATCTAAGCTATAAAGAGCAGAAAATTCTTTTTCTTCTGAGTTGCTAGTTTGCTCTATGAAATTCCGTAAACATTTAATGCTGTTCTTGCCTCTTTGATGGAAACTCATGGAGCGCATGTTATATTATTGGAATCTTTTATGTCATCTGAATCATTAGTTTCAGTTTTCTGAGCAACTGAATCGATAATTTCGTCGTCACATAATGTGCCAGCAGTAATAACTCCGTCATCGCACGTAACAAAATCCTCAAAACATATTCTTGTTTCAGATACCACTGTATCCCATTCTGCAGAAGGCTGGATAGAAATAACTTTTACTTCAGCTTCTTCTGTTGATGACAATGGAAAATCATAGAGTACATAACAATTTTTTATAGTAGTTGCAGTTACATTTTGCCAAGCTTTGTCAGCCATTATCATGGCTTGCAATACGTCTATAATAAAATTATTTTCTTCTTCCATATTATCCAACATGTTCCTGACTACTTCTTTCCCTTATAAGCTATATATATCCATAGGCTGTAATTTTGATGTATTGGCAGGCAGATATTGGATTTTATCTGCTTTCATTTGTGGAATATATTTATGTTCCGTACAATTATCAATGAATAGTAGAATTTTTCTTTAGACATTCTCTTGTCAATATTTATGAGCCAGTTTTTGAAAATTTTAGAAGTCATTCATGCTTTTGCTTCATATTTCAAAGGTAACGATTTACATTTTGAAAAACAACGAGGTTTCTTAGGTTTTCCTATGACTAATGGTGAGAGTTTTTCTGTGCCCGGTATGTTTGCTGAGATCAAAATAGACAAACGTTCCTTCCTATGTTTCCCAACATGGCATCGATCATTTTTAAAATTTAGAGTCCTATCAGGAAGACATTTATAAAACAGTCCCGTTCATAACCTTGTAATCCCGTTCATTGTCAGGTTCATAACCATGTAACAAGCCTTGCAATTCTCTTTTCCATTTGTCACATGTTTCAATGTTGACACTTGCACTTTCTCCACAAACTTTCTTGAAAACAAGTCCATGCCTTCTTTTTAACTTTTCTAGCCATCCGTTACTGGCCCTGAAATTAGCCAGTCCCGGTGATTTAGAATACATTTCGGCTTTTTCTTGTAACAGTGCTCCACTGACACTGATGATTTGGTTCCACACTGCTTAAAACATTTAAGTAAGCACTACTCCAAGGCGGGATATTCTGCAATTCGTTGTTTTTTGCAGGACAAACTTTGACCGTTTTCAATTTTTTTCATGATTCGTCTTTTTATTATTGTTGACAGAGTACTTATTGGTAGGCCAAATTGTTCAGCAACATCTTTCCTTTTTTGACAAACTCTTCACAGCTTCAAGCACTTCAAACCTTTCAGAGAAAGTCAAAGTTTTCAGTTTACGTTTCACAGCACTCATTTTTTAACAATATTATTCGTATACTGTTGTTAAAATAGATGTGTATTGCAGTAAAACCAAACTACTTCTGATATTTTTGCAATCGACAACAAAATATTTGCTTCGCTAGAGTTCAAATGAAATCAATAACAATAATAAGAATTATAAGAATAAGAATTAAAATAAGAATATTTCATAGAAGTGGTTACTCTATTTACTGTAAACTCATACATTGTTTTCTAAGAAACAAAGATGTGCATTGTCAGCAAATCCTTAGAGTCGGTAACTTATTTTTATTCGAGCTATAGAAGTAATTAGTTTCAAATGATAGAGTTGTAAAGGTTGTAATGAAGGTTTTAAAATCAAATATTGCTAATGTTCGAGATACAGAGGTCCAATTTTATTTTTCGAGTTACGGAGGGAAAATATATACCAAAATGACTTTGTCGGGATTGACTAATTATTTCGACATATAGAGGGTAGAAATTTCGAGTCATGGAGATTTTGGGGCTTGAAGGGAAGGGAACAAAAAAATTTTTCACGTTTTGGAGGTTTTCGACTTAAACAAGTTTTACCGTATTTTTCATTCCTTACTTCTCATATGTATTAACGATTTGGAAAAAGTGAAACGTCAAATCTCCATTTCATGACAGCTTCTGGAATCAGAGATGGTTCATTTTATATAAATAAAATAATTCATCAATAAAAAATAAATTTTTATGGTTCTGTCATAAATCACATTGTATCTATGGTCTTAACAAATTTATTAAATTTTAGTCTCACTCCCAGTTACTCAGCACGTCACTCCCAGTGGATATGCGTGTTTCCGCGTTAAAGTAACTTTGCCCAATTTTTTTCACTCATTGGAATGATCGTCAGTGCAATCTTGTTTGGAAGAAAAACCTCCTTTCCTTTCCTCCTCCCTTTTTTCCCTTTTCATGCCTTCACTCTCAAACCCCATTCGTTTCCCTGGACAAAAACAATTCGAGAAAAAGAAGAGATACGCAGCACTTCTCTCCGATCGCCTAAGACAGCAGATTACATCAGTCATTAAGCATCACTAAGTGTTCTCTAGGGATTGTTAAGTGTCCTCTAAGTGGATATGCGTGTTTATATTTGGATATAGACTCAAGAGCCAAAACATTAGGACCACCCCTACATTTTGCAATAAACTCGCCTGGATGACGTGGAAGGCACGTGATCAGGTGGAAATGGTATTTAACTGCTGCTGGAGAGTCTGAAGAATCATTCTTTCACTTACTTCTGTGTGTGATGGGAAAGGCTGAGGATCTAAGCGACTTTGATAGAGGGCAGATTGTAACGGCTCGAAGGCTCGGAACAAGTATTTCCGAAACTGCTCGACTCGAGGGTTGTTCGCGATCTATAGTTGTTAGTACTTATGCAAAGTGGATGAATGACGGTGAAACCAGCAGTAGACGACATGGTGTTGGACGTCCACACGCTATCAAAGAAAAAGGCGTCGGAGACTGTCTCGCAAAATCGGAGCCAGACAGTGGCTCAGCTGACAGCCCAATACAATGCAGGGCCAAGTAGAACAGTATCGAAGCACACTGTTCAGCGGACACTGTTGTCCCACTCGTGTGCCTTTGCTGACAAAGCGTCATCGCCAACTGCGGCTGCGCTGGGCCCGGGAACATCGTGACTGATCCATGGATCAGTGGGAGTGAGTTGCCTGATCAGATGAATCACGGTTTGTCATTCATCAGGCCGATGGCCGTGTCAGGATACGCCATCTGCCAGGCGAACAGTTGCTCCCTCAATGTACAGTATGTCATACACAGGCCGGTGGTGGCAGTATTATGCTTTGGGGGACGTTCCCTTGGGCGTCTCTGGGACCTGTGGTTGTGGTAGAGCAGACCATGAATGCTGCAGGGTATCTGAACATCTTTGCGGACCAGTTGCACCCTTACATGGCCTCTGTTTTTCCAGCTGAAAATGGAATGTTCCATCAGGACCACGCCCCTTGTCACAAGGCTGAAATTGTGTTGGAGTGGTTCCAGGAACATGATGCTGAATTCCAGTTAATGTCCTGGCCGCCTAACTCACCGGATATCAATCCGATAGAACACATTTGGGATGTCCTGGGACGGCAGCTCAGAGTTCAAAGATCACCAATTAGCAATATCTCGGAGTTGCGTGACCGTTGCTTAAACATCTGATACAATCTGTCTCCGGCCATCTACCAAGGACTTGTGGCATCCATGCCAACGCGGGTAGAAGCTGTGTTGCGCACCAAAGGTGGGCCAACTCGTTATTGACAGATGGTCATAATGTTTTGGCTCTTGAGTGTATGTGCTAAGTGGATATCCTCTAGGGATGGACTAGCCTGCCTGCCCAATAAACTTGAGTTTTGTAATTTAATTTTCTAATATTTTACTTTAGCCTTACTCTTATGGAATCATACTACTTATTACAAATTTTTTTTGTTAAAAAGAAGTTCCTTGAACCAATAATTTAAATATTATAATATTATTTCAAAATCGTTGGATTTGATAGCCTACTTGATCACTAAATTTAGAAAGTTTTTATTTGGTAGTTTTTTTGTTTTTTTTTGTTAAAAATATAAATTTATACAGTCAGTTACATAGTTTATTTATATAATTTTCAATTACGTAATTAAGTTGTAAAAAAAATATTAAATGCTTTGTATATTACCAAGGTTTGTCGTGATGGATTATAGGAACTCTAAAAAGGCTAAACCATAAAATAGTAAAAGGAGCTGTTTTTTATACACCAAGTTGATATATATCTTTTTTATTTTTGTAAATACCAAGCAAAAAAACTATACAATGTATGCAAATCAAGCATTATTATTAGGATCTACTAAAAAGTTTAGGCCAGCACAGATCCATGTAATAAAAAAGTGCAGCATTAACAACATGTGCTTTTTATAAATCTAGTTTCTACCTCGTCAGTAAGCTAACTATCTCTTATAGTTTTAATGAGAATGACAAAGAATAAGATTTTCAGCCATAATTCTCTTTTAGTAACAAAAACTTCTATATACGCATAGCGACTGAATCCACCATCTAATAATCAGCACAATTTGCGGAATAGACATATTGATAAAATGGGTTGTGACCCATTCTAAAAACAGTTTACATAAAAAATATTAATTAATCTCACCATCTATCCTGCTCTCTTATTATCGCGCATTTCACAATATGAGTTGAAATTTAATCCCTTCCCCTGCTCCTTCCTCCCCTGAGGGTATGCGTTCAATGACCAGACATCGAACCAAGTCCCGACATTAATCCCAGGTTTTTCCCCATAAGCTCCACTGAGCTGTCTCAGTGCAATCTCTGATAGTGAGTGTAACCTCCACAGCGTAAGTAATGAATTAGTAATCCCCCTTCCACAATATAAAACCTCACTAATTGCCTAACATTTTTTTTGAAGTTTTTAGTTACATTTGCATCAATTACTATGTCTATCCTTGGGTACCGATATCTAAAACAACAATTCGAACTGATATATACTTCTGCAAAATAAAAGTTATTCTCTCATTTAATATGTCACAATATAATATTAATCATAAATAGAATAAGTTTTTAGTTATCCGTGTATCAAAAACTAAACATTTAAATAATTCCAATTATATTTTAGATAAGAATGATTTTTTTCTATGAATTCTTCAAGTAGCTTTCATTAAAATATCAGCTATCTATTTTTTTCCTTATACACTCATGTCCATAAATTAAGGATAATGAAGTTCAGGCAAAGAAAGAGACAGAAGCAAAACAAATTTGACTTATTTGTAAAGTCTATTTATTAAACAAAAGGTAAAGAGCAAAAAAGATGCGATATGTTTGACATAATTAATAAAAATTGCGATTTTTACTCCCTGGAGCAAATTTCAAAAAAGAATCTATTTACAAAAAACAGTATAACAGGGTTAGTATGATGTTTAATATGGAGTATGTCTCCCGGACGATGCAATACAGGCCTTACAACGCCTAGGCATGCTGAGTATCAAATTATCAATCTGATCTTGGGGAATATTACATCATTCAGCAAGCAATGCCCTCCGAAGTTCCGGTTGACAGGTGGGAGGGGGTTGATGGGCTCCAATTCGTCGGCCAAGCATATCAAACACATGCTCTATTGGATTCAAGTCCGGTGAGTATGCTGGCCAATCCATACGGGTGATATCCTCCAATTGAAGGCATTCGTCTACAATGTTTGCACGGTGAGGATGGGCGTTGTCATCCATAAACAGAAATTCAGCACCCATGGCGCCCCGAAACAAACGTACCTGTTGTTCCGGAATGACATCCCGATAGATGTGGCCTGTCATCGTCTGTTCTGGAACCAAGAATAATTCCTCCCCAAACGAGCCATCCTGCACCACTGTAACGGTGTCGTTCAATTGTGTTCTCTTGGTGGTAACGGGTACCTGGCGCTCTCCATATGAAAGTCCGGCGAGAATCAGACTGCAAACTAAACCTGGACTCTTCGGAAAACATCACACAAGACCACTGTTACGGTGTCCACAATACATGCTCGGTACTCCAGGTTAATCGCAGGCGACAGTGAGTTGCGGTAAGTGGAACACATCTGACAGGCCTACGAGCATATAGACCAATGTGCCCTAAGGTCTGTACACGGTCTGCCTTGAAACTATCGTACCGGTAGTTGAAGAGAGCTGACGAGACAGGTCTGATGCTGTGCTCCGTTTGTTTCTTTTGGCAGTAACTGCTAAATACCGGTCCTCATTCGGCGTTGTAACTCGGGGGCGACCTGTGCTGTAACATCTACTCACATTACCATCATCTTGGAATCTTTGCCAAAGCCTGGAGATGACACTCTGGGCGATTCCAAGTTCCTCGGATACTTCCAGCTAGGTACTTCCACTTTCCAGTCGTCCGATAATTCTACCACGTAAAAAATCATCCAAATGCTTCCTTTGTGCCATAACTATGCGGTTATTGCACTGAAAGGTTTTTAAAGCGCTTGTGAACAATTTTACTTCTTTGCCACCATTCCTTATATACCCCTCTCTTACACTCTCGTCATTGTGACGTACTATCCGCGCCATCTGGTGGTTTCCTATAATTTGCATATTCTTCTTCAAGATGTGTGGGATAATTCTACAGGTGAATTTTGTATTTTAGAGTTGAATTTCTGTGTGATTCTGAATTATCCTTAATTTCTTGACATGAGTGTATATTAAAATATATAATAATGATTAAGTATAAAAAAAAGTTCACAGCAGTGTCAGTAAGCCTCAATACTCTTCGTGCTTTCATGAACCATGTTTAGTCATTTATGGATAGATTATTTATGATAATCTATCCATTAATAAATGAAATTTATTTATTTAAATCATCGACAAAACACTTCAACAACTCTTTTCCAAAATCAAATAAAATTATAACAAAGACAAAATTACGTTAATAACAATATAGTATAATTTTTATTAACGTATTATATTTTCAGGGTAATTTAATTTACATACTGTTTCTGTATCTTCAAACGTACAACAAGTAAAAACATTCTTTTAGAATTCCATGTGTTTCAAATCACATTTTACTGTCCCATTAACTTACTTTTCTTACAATATATATTTTTAATGATTATTGTAAAATGTCACAGTACCTTAAAAGGTAAATGTTTAATTATCTACAATTTCATGCAAAAATAACCTAGCAAAATGATAGCCTATTAAATGATGTTTTAGAATCTCTATATTAAAGATAGTAAATTTAATTTTATTTCGATTATTTAGTTTGCATATTTGTAATATGATTGTGAATTAAAAATATATATATTGAATTTAATTGTATGGTTTCATTTTTGTTGAATACATTTTCATTTACTGCAATAAAATATAGTAATTTGTCTTCGAAATATTAAATATACCTTAAAGATAAAAGAATCGATTTAAATCTATCAATAAAAATGTTTGTGCTTCCAATTTTGAACAATTCATATTCAAATTATAGTTCACATATTTTATGTCTGCTTTTATGATAATTTCATTTACTCTTACAATTTGTAGCGGTCTGAGGGCCAATTGGCCAGCTCTCTGGCCTTTAGTCCTTCAAGTTTGAATCCTGGCGGTGGCATGGATGTTTCTTAGTGGTTCGGAATTCCCGTTAAATTGTAGGTCCTCTTCAGTATGTCATGTAGGTCAACTGTAGGTTCTCTTCGGCTAATTATACCGGGACACCTAATTAGCCTGAAGAGTGCAAAAAACATGACAGTAGAGCGACAAACCAAATCTTAAATTTTTTTATTTTGTTCAAGATAAGTTAAAACATGTAAATCGAAAATAATGAAAATATTAATTTTTAAAAAATAAATAATGAAATATAGAATTTTCAAAGGACAAAATTAATTTTCTTTTAAAAACGATTAACAAGAATTAAATCACCTAATCAAATGTCAAAATCAGTTGTGGTTGTCATGAGATCATAAAATATTTTATAGGTCATACCTACCATTTAAAATATTAAAAACTAACTCAATGTCATATTAAAAGACATCAGTTTTAATTATAATATATTTTACTAAAAAAGTTTATATTTCTTCATTTTTATATAATATAACCGTTTTACATTTATTATTTAATTATTACACTACTTATTTATTTGAACAAAAATAATTTTGATTTTAAAGTAAATCTTGTGTAAAAATTTAATTTTATTTTATTGTTACATTTAAATTTATTGAATGTTTTGAACTGTAACTATGACATTTTATAAAAACGTCGATTGTTAAAATAATATATGTTTATACAACTTGCTCTTATAATGCAAGATATGTTTAACGTTGGTCGTATGAAATGCTAAAAAAAAAGTATGCTTTCAGTGATGAAAGATAATCGAAATAATATTCGAGTTCAGAGCACGGAATTCAATGAAATCTTATTTATTCTCCTTCCAAACTGAATTCGTTCAGCATATATTTAATGCTCGCTACCAGAGAAATAAAGAATCCCTTTGAATTTCGTTCGATTCGACTTAAATAGTTATAAAATTTTTCAGAGATCTATTTAGTCAGAAAATTAATATGTCATTGAAGGTTAACGTACCGGAATCTTAAAGAAGCATCGATTGGGAAATGCTACAGCACTGCAAACACTAGGGCGGCACTAATGCTAATTAATTTAAAACAGTTATATCTTTCTCGTGCGCTCGGGGCAATAAGTTTCGTTCGAATACCTGTGGTGTCATATATATTTCTAGTGATTCGGAATCCACTTTAAGACCGTAGGTTACGGTCTAAAATGATTGTAGAGCGTTGGGGCTGTTTCACCATTGAAGAAGAAGATTTATATCTTCACAACAAGGTATTGCTCTCTGGTGATGCACCAACTTATTGCAAAAGATCTAAAGGCATGCAGCTATCACAAATAAGAAATACTTAAATATTGGAAAGATGTGCGGAGAAAAGTTTTTCGTCTGCTCTTTCTACAAGCCATTACAAACATTCACCATACAATTTCATTTTATCATATTTCAATAGTTATTTAAGTGAAAGGGGACCAACCGTATCAATTTAAGGCAAACGTTTTATTTAACCCTAATTAAAATATTTCGAGTTTATTTTAAACATTTTTTTTGTTATTCACTGATCAGCTTGTATCCAATTAAGTGAGGAATGCACAGACGGAGGTCGAAAGAGTTTCCTTCTCTACAGCTTGATGCTTCGAAACTCAACGCCTTGGTGTGCAAGACAATTTAGTGCCGTGTCTTCTTCATGGCCTCCTTACTTTTAAAGCGTATTCACAATATTATCTACTTTAAATCATAGGTCCCGGTCTAATATGACCGTAGAGCGTTGGGCGTAGGGCTGTAACAACACTACTCCGTAAAAAGCTAACATCTCCTGTCTCGAAATCTGCCAATAGGTAGACGGCCTTGGCCACCATGGGGCTGTTGGACCACTGATGATGATGATGGGGATTCTCAATATTCTTTTGAATCAAAGTAGGATCTTTTCGATTATCAAACTATATTTCTTTCAAGTTATTGGCATTTTTTATCTTTGTTTAGGTGGCATACTTATCTCATTTTCACGGGTTTTTTTTCCCTTTTCCAAGCAAACGTTGTATGCCAAACAAAACTTTTTGCATCCAAATATCACGTTGAATATCATATTATATCATATATAATATAATATGAATATCATATCACGAATATCACGTTATCAAGTTGAATTTTTCCCAACGTGGATGCAAACCGATACATGTTGTTACTAGAATGGCAGATTATGGGGTATTAGCTAAAGTGATAACTAGAATGACAGATACAGATTAGATGCATAAATGCTTCAGCGTTTCCCAGAGTAGCACTGACTTTTTTGGCAGGATTTTATAAGTTTGCGCTTTTCGCTGAACCAAAAGTGACGATAGAACCGTCTTAGACAAGAATATGGACTAAGAATAAAGAAATTCCTCCCTTTCTGTCGATAAACTTTTTTTTTTCCCCCAATGGCAATAATGTAGTGATTCATCGCTGTTCACGGTGATTTTGGAGTGATATGAGAAATTTTTTCGAAAACATTTTTCCTGTTGTAACATCGGAAAGTTGCACTATGATAAGAATACTAACGGATAAATGCGTGATTTTTTAATAATTAATTTCTTAATTTAATTTTTTTTCAATGTGATTCGAATTTTTTGTTTTGTTAAAGGAATTAGATTTTTTCCCCGATATGTCACAATATTTGGTAAATAAATAAATTTTTTTTATTAAATTTTTTTTTTTTTTTTTTTTTTTTTTTTTTTTTTAGCAAAATTTAATTTGATACAATTTCTTTTCTATATTTTTTTTAATTTGTATAAATAATTATTTTGATAAAGGAATTTATTCATTTATTATTTATTTTACAACACTTATTTGGTAAAGAACTAATTAATTTTTTGTTTATCAATATATTTTTTCACAGAATTTTATGTTTTCGATAAAAAAAAAATGTTGATTTTTTAATTTATTTGGAAGGAAAATTCACTTATTAGCAAACAAATTATTGCAAGAAGAAACTATTAAAAATAGCATTGTGAAATTAAATATATATCTACTAAATTAATTTTCAGTAAAGAAAAATTTTATAAAAATTATATTTGTTAACGAATTTATTTTTTACAAATTCATTATGACATTTTTTAAAATTTTTTATATTTTGAAGAATGATTTTAAACTGAATTATTTCTGTTAATGGAACGGGAAAAAAATGTACATGACACTTTTGCTCGAAATCTTTTTTTAAGCGTATTTTGCATTAGACAAAAGTTCTGTTTTTAATCTATGTACACACATAATTCAATTCCATTTATAAAAAGTTACTCATACATTACTAAATATTTTCTAAAAAATAATACTTTCAGAAATATTTAAATTATAATTTTTAGCTTATATTGAATTTGCTCCACAAAACATCTTTCATTAAAGATAAATCTGTATTTCTTTAAAAACTATCAAACTTAAAGTTTAAATTTTATATTGATGCGTGTAAATATGGTTGAAAATATTTTATTCTCTTTTTATTAATCATACATTTTGCTGTTTTTTTGTTGATTCTAAAAATCAATTCTGATTTTTATGAGCTCAATATTGCAATTGTATTTATTTATTCATAAAGCAAAACATGTGCTTCGAATTTTTCCAATTCATTTTACTAATTGAAAATTCTGCAAAAATAATATTGAACAACAATTAATGCACTTATTTGCACTTAATTTAATTGCCATCAACTGATTTGCTTTCATCAATCTTACTACGAAGATATTTAAATAAATTATATAGAAAAAGATTGTGATTATTTTAGCTTAAAATAAAATTTTCGTCCCCAAATTATTATAATTCAAAATCATTGGAGAGCATTCATTTCTTACAAATTAAGGAATAAAATAATTTTAATTATTTAATCTTTATAATTAAGATAAACCTTTTTTGATGAAATCTTATGTCAAGGTTATTATTGTTATATCACGAAATTAAGTCTTCGACTATGCTATCAACTTGAATTACTTTCTGAAAAGAATATCGACAATTTTGGTCCTACTTTTTTTTACTCGAGTTTATAAAAAAGGAATACATTTTAATTCGGAAGATTAGAATTTAAATATTTGTTTTCTTTCCACTCAAAAGACATTTAAATCCTTTAAGGAAACTTAGTTAAATGGTTTTTTTTCTAATTTAAAGAACATAACTTCATAAAAATTGTGCAGGTTATTTGCTATAGGGATGGACTTTTCACGTGCACTGCTTCAAGTTTTTTTTTCCTAAAATGACATTATTTACTCAAAGAATTAAGAAACTTTATTTGACTTTAAAATTTTGTTAATTATTGCTCAATTAAATAAATTAGTCATTAATTGAGGGTAAGAAGTAGTCTTATAAATGCTATTATGAATGTTTAAGACCAAAGGATATGTGACCGTGAAACATGTAACCTTGTTTCGAAACTAAACTTGTGTTAGAAAAACGAAATTTGGTAGGCGTGTTTATACGTCTGAAAGATGACATCGATTCAATTTTCGCGCTTTTCGCATAAGTGTAGCGGTTATCAGGTTTGCTTTAATGTGTGCTGTAAAGTTCGTGAGCATTATTGAGCTTTGAAATTTGAGGTATTGAGTTGATGTTAGCCAAGAATGCTCCTTTAAGAAGACGAAGAAGACAGTATCAACAGCTCACCGATTTTGAACGAAGACGCATAATATGGCTACGAGAAGGTGGGGTTTCTTTCCGCGATATTGCAGAAAGACTTGGCCTAAATGTGTCCACTGTGCATGATTGTTGAGAGCAGTGGTCAAGGGATGGTACTGCTTCAAGAAGACAGGGCGGCCACTTGGCACAACTGAGAGGGAAGACCGCTGTATTCGGCGTACAGCTGTGGCGCATCGAACTGCGTCTGCGGGCAGAAATTCGAGCTGCAGTTGGTACCACAGTGACACAACGGACTGTTTGAAATCGGTTACTTCAAGGACAGCTCCGAGTCAGGCGCCATTGCCGTTTGCGATACCAGTGGTGCCAAGACAGAGCTCATTGGTGGACGGAGTGGAGATTGTGTTGTGTTATCGGATGAAAGTAGGTTCTGCCTTGGTACCAGTGATGGCCGTATGTTGGTCAGAAGTAGGCCAGGGCAACTCTTGCAACCAAACTGTCTGCGGCCTAGAGACACTGGACCTACACCTGGATTAATGGCCTAGGGAGCAATTTCCTATGATAGCAGGAGCACTCTCGTGGTTATCCCAAACACACAAATTTGTACGTCAGTCTGGTAATTAACCTGTAGTGCTGCCATTCATGAACAGCATTCAAGGGGGAGTTTTCCAACAGGATAACGCTCGTCGTCATACCGCTGTTGTAACGAAAAGTGTTCTACAGAGTGTCAACATGCTACCTTGACCTACGAGATCACCAGATCTTTCTCCAATTGAGCACGTATGAGATATCATTGGATGACAACTCCATCATCATTCACAGCCAGCACTGATACTCCCAATATTGGCAAAACAAGTACAACATTCATGGAACTCCATACCACAAAATGACATTCGGTACCTGTATGCCACAATGCATGCATGTTTGCAGGCTTGCATTGCAAATTCTGGAGGTTACACTGGCTATTAATGTAACAGTATTTTACATTTAAAATGCCTTTTTTTTATCTTAAATTAACATGTGATCTTAAAAATTTAATCAATTAAACATGTTAACTAGACAAATGCACTGTTCAAATTTTGTTACTCTACAGTAAATTTTTCTTGGCGTTGAGTTTTTTTTCCGTCAGTGTATTATTCAAAACAACTTCATCTGATAAATGTTCCGATAAACTTCATCTTATTTCTATCTTACAGAATAACAATATTAAATTTGTAAACAAACGAGCCCTTTAAACGAATTAGTCACAAACCAACCCTTTAAACTTAATATTCTTCCTTGACGTTTGGCTAATTCTTATTTCACACTGGCCCCCACAGCTTCCAGACTTTAACCCAACTGGACATTTATAACACCTTTTAAAATTTAGGCGTCAATATTCAACAGCATCTATACATACTCATGAAAATGATCTCCTATGGAACAGTAGCAACTGAGTGTTGCAAACTGGAATTTGAAAAACAAGATGCTGCCTAGGTTCCGAATATTATAAAAAAAAAAATAAATAAAACATGAAAAAGCTTCTTTTTAATTTATTTTGAAACTTTCAAATGTTTTACATGCTGCCTCACACTTTTGTACAAAATTATATATCAATGGGATATATAATTATTAAAAAGAACTACTAGAAGGGGGCTACTTTTATTATAATTTTCAATCTTACCAATGTGAAGTATTTTAAGTTATTTACTCAAACCTCGTAACGTCTCCGTCATATTGGGTATTATTAAATAAAGTCTATTATCTCGAGTGTTGCATTTATTCTCTTTTTTTGTCTTTAATTAGATTAAAGGAATTTTAATCCTCAATTGATATGAATAAGGGAATGAATAAATTAGCTGATAAAAATTGAATTTGATAAGTAAAATAAATATTATTTCGCTCATTATTTAATTCCTATTAAGGAAGGTAAAAAAATATTTCACATTTTACAAATTAAGTTTTAGAAATACATTCAAAAACTATTTTTTTTTTCTTGCTTCTAGCTGCGAATAAAATTATAAAAAATATCCTAACATAACTTACATGTTAAGTTTTTTTTTTTAATGTCATAAAATGAAGATAAAATGTTTTAGCATTAGTTTTACAATCTGATTAGTTTTTGGGACATATTTAATCTATCATCCTCGAAATTTGAATAATTAGATTTTCTCTTGCATCAGATGCTTAAAAAAGGATAATTTCCAATATAGCGTTTCGGTAGATTGAAGTAGGTTTCGAATCTTTATACGATTCCTTAGTTGAAAACAAAAGTAAAAAATTCTATACTATTATTAAAAATGAATGATTTGCACATGTGCGTTAATAAAATTTACATGTCTGGAAATTTAATGAACGAAATATTGGTCTAAAAATATAAGATAGTTTTATTAGAATTTAGTAGAAGACCAAAAATAATAAATAAAATGAAGCATTTACTTAAACAGAAATTTAAAAATAACTTAAAGAACTTTTAACGTGAGAAAAATTTTTTCTTTGTCTTTAAACAAATTTCTAGTTAGGAGAGTAATAAAAAAGTCCGATAAAATATTATATATAAATTCAGTTTTTATCACTTTTAATGTTATATTCAATCGTCGTTCTTAATGTTTTCGGAGTTCCTTGGCCGGCAGGACCTTTGACTTATATTCAATCAACATCATTGGGAAATGTATAAATACACTACTGGACATTAAAATTGCATTTCAGCGCGCATTCGTCATCGTCATACTGACCCATCGCCTGGCGTGATGGTATGGGGTGCTACTAGATACACATCTCGGTCACCTCTTGTTCACATTGACGTCACTTTGAAGATGCACGTTACATTTCTGGTGTGTTACGACTCATGGCTATACAATTCATTCGAGCCTTACAAAACTATACGTTTCAGCAAGATAATGCACGATCACATGTTGCCGGTATTCTACGGACCTTCCTTGATACGGAAAATGTTCGGTTGTTGGCCTGGCCTCACCAAATCTCTCGCCAATAGAAAACGTCTGGTCCATAGTTGCCGAGGGACTTATCCGTCACCCTACGCCAGTCACTACGATTAATGAGCTGTAGACCGCGTTGAAGCTGCATGGGCATCTTTACCTGTAAATTCCATTCAGTCTCTGTTTGATTCAATGCCCAGGCGTATAAGTGCTGTTATTACTGCCAGAGGTAGTTGTTCTGGGTGCTAATTTCTCAGGATCTACGCACCCAAATTTCTTGAAAATTTAATCATTTGTTATTTCCAGTATAGTATATTTGTCCAATAAATATCACTTTGTTATCTGTATTTATTCCTGGTGTAGCAATTTTAATGCCGGTAGAGTAATATGAGCTTTTCTGAAAACTTACTTTAATACTTATTCATAAAATAGTTGAAATCAGGCTCGTTAAAATATATGAGATGATGCTTAAAATCATAAACATAATTTTATAACATTATTTATCTTATGTATGATATTTATAACTTCGTTCTATTTTAAATTCGATTTGTGCGCTCTGATTTTCCTTCCTCATTAGGAAAGTTAATTCTAAGGAAAGAACGTGTCAAGAAAATCAAGTGAAGTTATCTCTAGCTAGCCTGCTATGCCGTCCGGCAGCCATTTCTGCTTTGCCCGCTTCTGCGAATATTTGTAATTTAAACTCCCGTATATATTGAAACAAGTATTTATTAAATAACAGTAAAGCCTTTTTATTAATATTTAAGGAAAAATATGTAATCTAGATAAATTTTTGAATAATCCCATTCTTAAGTTGAAGAATTTGGATACAAACAAAAACAAATTAAAACAATTAAAATTAAAAATCCTGGTTAAAAAGAAATAATTATTAGAAAGGAAAATATAAAATTATTTTTTGACAGTAAAATGGCAAATATTGCCATGCAAAATTTCATTTACATTAAAACTTTTAGTGTCAAATTCACGAACATTGGCAATAAAATTCCAGTACTCATATTCCTTTACATCTTTGTTACCATTAAATTAACGGTGGTGTCTAGCCGCGTACAATAAGTGGTTTAAATATTTAGTGTCAATATCATATGTGAAAAAAAACGTTTTAAAATATAACATTTCTGAGTGCTTTTATTCAAACTACAGTCAGGAATTGTCGGAAGAATTTTGAGGAATTGTCGTTTTATGAAAATATTTTTACTCATTAAAAGAGAATGTGTATGGAAATGAAAATGAAGTGTTAAAAAATGTTTTAAACACTTCATTTTTATTTCCCTAATTCGAAGTCCTAGTCATAATCCGAGGAATTGCAAAAGCGGTTGAAATAGCAATCTCTTTTCTCTGGTCCAGATTACATAAAATAGTTTGCCGGAAGAATATTGGTCGATGATGTTTACTAATTTATTTCATTGATATGAAATAGTTAATAATTTTTATTTTCCAAACAAACTTTTATTTCTCCCTCTCTGTCTCTCTTTGTGTATATATATATATATATATATATATAGCACTCAAGAGCCAAAACATTATGACCACCTGTCAATAATGAGTTGGCCCACCTTGGCACGTAACACAGCTTCAACCCGCCTTGGCTTGCATGCCACAAGTCCTTGGTAGATGGCCGGAGACAGATTGTACCAGATGTTTAAGCAACGGTCACGTAAATCTGAGATATTGCGAAGTGGTGGTCTTTGAACTCTGAGCTGCCGTCCCAGGACATCCCAAATGTGTTCTATCGGATTGACATCCGTTAAGTTAGGCGGCCAGGACATTAACTGGAATTCAGCATCATGTTCCTGGAACCACTCCAACACAATTTTAGCCTTGTGAGAAGGGGCGTTGTCCTGTTGGAACATTCCATTTCCAGCTGGAAAAACAGAGGCCATGTAAGGGTGCAACTGGTCCGCAATGATGTTCAGATACCTTGTAGCATTCATGGTCTGCTCTACCACAACCACGGGTCCCAGAGACGCCCAAGAAAACGTACCCCAAAGCATAATACCGCCACCACCAGCCTGTGTATGACCTACTGTATATTGAGGGAGCAACTGTTCGCCTGGAAGACGGCGTATCCTGACACGGCCTTCGGCGTGATGAATGACAAACCGTGATTCATCTGATCAGGCCACTCTCTCCCACTGATCCATGGACCAGTCACGATGGTCCCGGGCACAGCGCAGGCGCAGTTGGCGATGACGCTTGGTCAGCAAAGGCACACGAGGGGGTCGTTTGCTGCGTAGCTCCATATCCAACAGTGTCCACTGAACAGTGTGCTCCGATACTATTTTACTTGGCCCTGCATTGTATTGGGCTGTCAGCTGGACCACTGTCTGGCTCCGGTTTTGCTTCACCCTACGAGATAGTCTCCGACGACCTTTTTCTTTGATAGCGTGTGGACGTCCAACACCATGTCGTCTACTGCTGGTTTCACCGTTATTCATCGACTTTGCATAAGTACTAACAACTGTAGATCGCGAACTACCCACGAGTCGTGCAGTTTCGGAAATACTTGTTCCGAGTCTTCAAGCCATTACAATCTGCCCTCTATCAAAGTCGCTTAGATCCGCAGCCTTTCCCATCACACACAGAAGTAAGTGAAAGAATGATTCTTCAGACTCTCCAGCAGCAGTTAAATACCACTTCCACCTGATCACGTGCCTTCCACGTCATCCAGGCGAGTTCATTGCAAAATGTAGGGGTGGTCATAATGTTTTGGCACTTGAGTGTATATTAGGTTGGCAAGGATGAAATTTGTTATTAAAAACATTGTTAACTTGAACGGTTTATTATTTGACATTAGCCTAATATTTTACCCTTTTTTGTTGTTGGAAAGTTACACATCTCACCTGTTTAAAGAAATCAATGCAAGCTCTAAGAATATTAAAATATTTTAAAACAAATAATTTTGTCGAAAATGGATCAATTGGAAATACACACTATTATGAAGTATGTGTTCTTACGTGAAACTACTGCATCACATACCGCACGAAACATTAATAGCATATTTGGCTCTAGTATTACTACGCAGGAGACAGTATCAAATTGGTTTGACAAATTTCTTAGCGGTAACTTTGACCTAACAAATGAGCCACTCGGTCGCCTGGAATAAAAGTTCAATAGTGATGAACCAATGGTCGCCGTTGAGTCTGACTCATCTCAAAACGTCTGTGAATTATCATTGAAGTTTATTGTTAGCTGACAAACAGCATTACCCATTTAGCTCAAATCGGTAACGTGAAAAAGTTGGGTAAGTGGGTGTCATATGAACTGAAAGAAAAAAACAGATGCAAAAAAATCCAAATACTTCTAAATTTTTGAATAAGGAATTGATAAAATTTGTATACTTATTTTTCAAAAAGTTTCGCATTTTTTTTTTGGGGGGGGGTATACACCAGTGCACAGATGTTGTCTCATTTACAAATCTTTTCAGTTTATTTCACTGCAATACATTTGAGGATAGAGGATGTTTTTTATCACAAAACAGTATTCCTACTTATTCTTAATGAATTTTTTTTCCTCCCAAATTTCATCGCGAATCATAATTGGGCTTAATACAAGGATTAACTAGGATTAATACATAGTCATAAAATAAATGAAATGAAACAGTTTCATTTAAAAGAAGCCATATATTTTTATTATGGGGCTATTTATTATGGTATTCTTATTATTAATGCTGCTGAAATGATAGGCTTGGTGATTATATCATTATTGAAATCACTAATTTTGATTTTTTTTTAAATACTTATTTTTGATTTTATCAAAACTTTACTAAAATCATTTATTTCGTTGTTAAAGTTCTCAACAAATTCCAAATAGCCTTTTAGCTACTAACATGATGGCCACATGTGGTATGTTTTGTGTTTTAACCAGAAATCTCACCTCCACCATCTTTGTGTAGATTTAAAGAACGAAATTATAATCAGAAATTTTATGTGAAGAACATTTTTTTTTTGAAAAGAAAGTACAAAAATCTTATAAAATAAGACTTCAGAAGTCCCTATTAATGAAACCTTTTTTTTTTTTTTACTTTTGAAAAAAAAAAATTAAAACTTAGGTATTTTGAAGGAAAATAAAAAAAAAATTACAAACGAGCCTCCACAATCAAGAAAGAATAAATAGTTTTAATTTGAAATAGTTTTGGTGGAATATTTTCGCTAATAAAGTATATGAGAAATATAATAGACAAATGAGTTTTTAACTGCATATTAACACTTTTGTATGATACATATTTATAATTTTGATTTGAGGAAACTGATTTACACTAAATAAAAGAGAAATCAGTATGTAGTTTTCAAGTGTCTCCGAATAACGTTGTGATTTCTAGACTTATTATTTTGGAAGGCAAAAAAAAATCACTAAATTTTAGAAGGTTACTTAAGCATGGTAGTTATTCAATGCGCGTCAAAAAGTTGCCGCGAAATTCTAAATTAGGAAGGTCTCGAGGTAACATTTCGCGAAAATTTTCCATCACTTGCAACCAGCTGTATGAGTTGCAAAAATAGCAGCGAGTGAAAGGCAGGGGAGAGGGGGCAATGTTGACGTCTAAATCTAGACTACTCTAAATAAAGTGGATTGTTGATATAAATGTACGAAGACACTGTTTGATGAAGATTTAATGTTTAGATATTCCAAAATTGCTGAGAATCACTCTCTTCTCTATTGACAAGTCATTCCCGATTTTCTTCTTATTTTAGCCATTCAGACAACTTATGCATTATTATTTAATGTATTAATATATTTAGGAGATCGTAGATTTATAGTAGTATCTCTTAGAGAAAAATGATAATGCATTAGGTTATGAAAATAAGTTTTCTAAAAGAAATACGCTTCTGTGAAGCGTCCGAGTAATAAGATGCAAATTTTATTAAAAGGAATAAGTTAGTCACACTACGCAGAGGATTGTTACTATTTTCAAGTTCAGATCTTTGGTCACTTATCGTTACAAACGCCAGATAGGCAAAGATTCAGAATTACGCGTAGTGCAATACGGGGTACTTACTAGTATACCAATACTATATTAAAATCAATTTCCAATTTAAAATTCCCGGGCGTATGAAATTTCAATTTTTTTCCTTTTTTAGGTTGCTGGCACTGTCCTTGACATATGTGTGAATTTTCACGTCAAAATATTCATTAGTGTTTGAGTTACGCTTGGCTTTGGGAGACGCTTAAATTACAGTTTTTCTTTGATTCCGGAGATTTTTGAAATATCTGAATGAATTGAGCAAAGAAGTTGCATTCAATTTTGTTCGTGGAAACGTATAGAATGTTGCAGAAGGCATTCCTATATCGGAAAGAAATGTTTAGGAGTGGTATAAACTGTTCAAAGAAGGCAAAAATTTGAGGTGCATATATTTAAAATAAATTATATTCTGATGCCTACTACCAAACATAGCCGGGTGTTCTTGAGATTAATTTAAAATAATAACACAAATATTTTTTATCCATATATTAGGTTGGGGAAAAAGAAATCCATTATTTTTTCGATAGATGGCTGTAGTGATCGATATCACCTAAAGTATCAATTAAACAATTTCAGATTTATGCTCGTTAGAAAGGTGGCACTTCGTACTAAAATAATTCTTATTCTGTTTTTTGTTTGGTCCATTCAGTTGGGAGTTACAGGGTGTTAAAAATGGAAGTGAACAAAGAGAAAATTCGGTACATTTTACAGTTTTTCTTTGACAAAGGCGAAAATGCAAGCCAGGCGGCTAAAATTGTGAATGGTGTTTATGGTTCCGATACTGTAACAGCCAATTATGTGCAATTTTGGTTTCGTAGATTTCGTTCAGGAATTTTTGATGTTAAAGATGCACCTCGCACAGGTAGGCCGGTCGTCGATAAAATCGGAGAAATGATCGAAGTTGACCGGCATGTTAGCAGTCGTGACATCGCCCAGGAGCTAAAAATCGACCATAAAACAGTTTTAAACCATTTACACAAAGCTGGATTCAAAAAGAAGCTCGATGTTTGGGTGCCACACCAATTAACAGAAAAAAACATGATGGATCGAATTTCCATCTGCGAAGCCTTGGCCAAACGGAATGAGATAGACCCATTTCTTAAACGGATGGTGACTGGAGATGAGAAATGGATCACATACGATAACCCTGTGCAAAAACGATCGTGGTCAAAGAGCGGTGAAGCACCTCAAACGGTGGCCAAACCAGGACTAACGGCCAGGAAGGTTCTGTTATGCATTTGGTGGGACTGGAAGGGGATTATTTATTATGATGGAAATTCCATATGGCCAAACGCTAAATTCTGATCTATACTGTCAACAACTGGACCGTTTGAAGATAGCGATTGACCAGAAATGGCCAGAATTGGCCAACAGGAGAGGTGTCGTGTTCCACCAGGACAACGCTAGGCCACACACATCTACAGTGACTCGCCAGAAACTTCGGGAGCTTGGTTGGGAAGTTTTAATGCATCCGCCATACAGTCCGGACTTGGCACCAAGCGATTATCATCTTTTTCTTGCATTGCAAAATTTCTTTAATGATAAAAAATTGGCATCTAGGGAGGATTGTGAAAATCGACTACTAGAATTTTTTGCAAATAGAGACCAGGACTTCTATGAGAGAGGCATTATGAAGTTACCTTTAAAAGGGCAACAAATCATACAACAAAACGGTGCATATTTGACCCAAATCGGACAAACCGAAGCATGTTAAATAAAGTCCTGAAGTTCATATAAAAATAATGGATTTCTTTTTCCCCAACCTAATACTTCTGAGAAATTTTGACATAATTATACATTTATAAATTTAAAATAAAGCCCCTTCCCTTAAAAAATTATTTTCCTACTTAAATGTTGTCATACTCTCAAAAACATTCTGGAGTAATTAATCAGATATTAAAGCAATACATTTATATGTTGAAACTAGAATTGAAAAAAATATATATATATAAATTTCATTCATAATTCATACTGTTAATGCTATTTAAAAAATTATTTCGCTACTTGTTAGAAATAAAGTCTTACTTTAAAAAAGTCTCCTGAGATCTAATTTATTACTGTATCCAAAAGGTAAGAAAAATTTTCAATTTAAAATTCCCGGGGCTTATGAAATTTCAATGTTTTCTTTCCTTTTTAGGTTGCTGGCTCTGTCCTTGACATCTGTGTGAAATTTGACGTCAAAATATTCATGAGTGTGAGTTACGCTTGGCTTTGTGAGACGCTCAAACTGATTCCGGCGATTTTTGAAATGTCTGAATTAATTTATCAAAGAACTTGCATTAAATTTTATTTGTGGAAACGTATAGAATGTTCCACCAAGCATTCCTATATCGGAAAGAAATGTTTAGAAGTGGTATAAACTGTTCAAAGAAGGCAGAGAACGCGTTGAAGACGAAGAGCGCTCTGGTCGACCATTAACCTTAACCGACGAACCTCACGTCCAAAAAATTAAAGATTTGGTCCTTGAAAACCATCGATTTAAAATTAGAGACCTTGCTGATGATGTTGGAATTTCAAAATGATCGGTCAATTCCATTTTGAGCCTCAAACGCGTCAAATCTGTATAGGTACCGAAAACACTGAATGCGCCAGCTCACACTGCATTGATTCTTTGTGATTTTTTAGCCAAAAATGAAACCCATATCGTTCCACAACCACCGTATTCACACCGTGCGATTTCTGGCTGTTCCTTAAACTCAAAAAACCACTCCGGGGACACCGTTTTGAGTCGATTGAAGAGATTCAACATGAATCGCCGCGCTCTTTGAAGACCATCCCTGCCGATGACTTTTTAGCATTCATTGAGGATTGGAAAGAAAATTGTCATAAATGTTTTTTGTCCGTAGGGGATTACTTTGAAGGCGATTAAATAAATTTGGAAGAATAAATAAAGAGTTTTTGAAAAAAAATTGGTCTTACTTTTTGGGCTCAGTAGTATTTCGTCTCCTTTCACTTCGCAAATGTACGAATTTGGTTTCTACGTGCCTTTACTCCTTTTGCTATTGTCACAGCTACATCCCGTGGGGAAAATAGTTTTGAAGAGAGAATTTCGCATTGAAGGGCGGTTTTCATTTGAGAAACAATTTTAGACAACATTTCAGCTGTTATTTTTTTCTTGAATCGTTTAGTGTTATACTTATCGCCAAGGCTAATAGAATACTCGTAATGCTAATAATAACTCGTTTTCCATCTGCTACTGTAACCCGCTATCAATAACGTTGGACACCAGCGTTTCTGTTTTCCTATCAATTGTTTGATCGAAACAATTGCGGATGGCATTTTAATTACTTTGAAACTAATTATTTCCAATTAAATACGATTACATTTTCCTAAAATGAACAGGTTGATAACGAACAATGCACAAGTTAATAAACGAACAAATACAATGCCTAATTGAGATGCAATACATTGTGGGAGGTGATGACTTATAAACTGCTTATAATAAACTTTTGCCACGGGTGTAATTGTATTATTTTTTTATTATCAATACAACTATTACTCTTTTTTTTATTTAATTTAGTTTTCTTTTCTTCTAAATCATTTTATAAGAGTTGCTTTTAGAGACGCATTTCTTTTCCTAAAATAAATTCGTAACTGCCTGAACGCTTTTCAATCGCACGCCAGCTAAGAAATATTTTAATCAAAAAAATTTACAATGCAATCGAAATAAACTCAACAGCTAGGTATTAATTAAATATATTTAAAAAATACTCTTCTTTGTTAATATATATACGCAAAAACTAATTTTTTTCTTTAAAAACAAATGTCAATAATTTCTTATTTTCTTACTTCACAATCACATGAATTTAAATTTTCTTTCATATTAGTTTCAATGGAATTCAATTAGTTTCAATAGAATTTTTTTTGAATTCATTAAAAAATGCATACATTTAAAAACATAACATTAATACATTATATTACATTATTATTACATATATACAATAATTTTAATATACAATTCTTTTTTAACTTTTGCCTGATAAATTTTCATATTCTTATATTAACGAACCAGAAATATTTTGTTATAAAAAACGACATCGTTGAAAAAAATTCTATGAAAGAAATTCGAAGAACATTTCGAAATTTTATGCAATCTATTATGAGTTTTAGAAATTGCACTGTCATGAAACTGCACCTCAATATAGACGTGCAAAACTGAAACTAAAAACTGTGAAAACTTCACTTCACTATCCTAAAACTGTACGTCAATACAGACCCGCAGTTTTAGGATAGTGAAGTTCAGTTTTTGATTATTTTTATGCTTTATACTAGAATGATCTAGGAATCATATTGTAAGAAAATACAAGGAGAACTAGCAATTTCACTTGAGACCTATTTCCAAAGAATGCCCGAACTTTTAGCTTCCTTGAGCAGCATATGAATAAAAAAAACTACCTAAAGCACCATTTAAAAAAACTGAATTAACTCACCCATAAAATCTATCAATGTAATTGCTGCTGAGCAAAAAATTAATGCATGATTTATATATAATCTATTTATGACGATATATGAACAACATTCCTCACCCATATTTATATTTATTTTATTAATAACTTTTTTTTTTGAATAATTCTGCAGTGGGAAACGGTGTAATAATTGAAGTATGAAAAATCCTTTTAAAAAATAGAATACAAACAAATAAAGATAATAGAATACAAATAAATAAAAAATATTTTTTTAATTTTGATTATTCTTTATCATACAAAGATGTATAGTGTAATTAAAATTTTAAAAAATATCTAAAAGTATAGAAATTAAGGAAATTTAAACAAATTAGCCATGTCATGCTCAAGTAAAGGAATAACCTCTGCTTAAAGCCCTGCTGTAAAGGATGAAACCCTGAGTTTATTGAATCAATATTTGTGATATTATGTACAGGGTGGTTATAATTAAAGTGACCCTATTCAGACCCCTCTAGAAACCTTTCTACTTGATGGATTTGGATGAAACTTGGTACAGACAGTATATGGACCATGGGGAAAAGAGTTTTGCAATAATAGTTCAAATTTTGACCACCAGGAGAAATTGTGTGGCCTAAAGAAGGAGACAAAATTTGTCAGAACATATAAAATTTATTCAAGTACAGAATCTGCTCAACGTGTGCTCCATTGACATGAATTACGTGTTGAAAGCGCATTATAACTTGTTCAGTGGTAGCAAGTAAGCCATGCCTTGAAAAACTCTCGAGAAATTTCAGAAACAGGACGTGTAATGATAGATTTAATCTCAGGTAAAGTCCAAATTCTTTCTCCATAAACACGAACTTTTAGGAATCCCCACAACCAGAAATCACAGAGATTTAAATCGAGTGAGCGAGGAGGTCAGGCATCTGGGACAGCTCTGAATATTACAGGATTCTCGCCACAAGGAGTACTTTGACTTGGCGCCCAATGTGAGGAATTGCTCCATCTTGCATGAAGACAGTGGTCTGCAAACATTGTTGTTGCTGTAAAGCAGGAATGACCTGCTGTCGAAGGAGTTCACTGTACCGTGCACTCGTGACAGATCACGTTTCAGGACCTTGAAGAGTGGAAGTTTTAAAGAAAAACGATCCGAGGATAAAATCAGCAGTAAATCTACATGATGCAGTCATGTAATCAGAATGCAGTAGTTGTTGGTGCAGGATATTAAGAGGTGAAGCAATTCATATGCTGCAATTTTGATTATTCACAGCTGCTTCTAAAGAAAAATGCGCTTCATCTGACCATACACCAAAAATCGGCAAACAAATCCATACCTTTTTGGTGGTCTTGAGTTTGTAGCATTTGCACCTCGTGGATTTTATACGGGTACCATTTTAAAATGGATTGCGGAATGTTTTGTACTGTCGACCGCGAAATCGCAAACTCAGATGACACCGATCGAGCACTAGCTGAAGAATAGCTGGGAGTGGGGGCTCTTCGAACCACGGCAGTTCTTCGATAGTTTCATTTGCAACTCGTTCCCGCCCTCCGCCACCATTCTTCGACATGAGTCCTTTTCGCAATCCCTTTAAACGACGATATTCACGCAGTGTAGCTAAGCTATTGCTACCGTTCTGATAAAAAAGTTTTACCAATAAGGCTCGATCTTTCCTCTGTAAGGGCAGGATTAACGATGACAAAGGCACGCAGAATGATTTTCTGGTTCCGGCTTCAAATCTTTTTATAGGTTCGACAAATTTGCATAAGGAATTTATGAAAATTGCCCCCTGGTAATAAAAATCTGAACTATTTATTATCTGAAATATTTTCCCCATGGTCTATATACCGTATAAACCACGTTTCATCAAAATCCGTTAGGCAAAACAGGTTCTAGAGGAGTCTGAATAGGATCACTTTAATTATAACCACCCTGTAATTACTAACAGTATCACGGCATTCTACACTGAAGTGACAAAAGTCATGGGATAGCAATATGCAAATTTTCAGATGGCAGTAGCATCGCGTAGAACGGGTATAAATGCGCAGTGTTTTCGCAGAGCATTCATTTCTGTTCAAGTTATTCATGTGAAGAGGTTTTGACGTGATGATGACCGCACGACGGGAATTAACAGACTTTGAACGCGGAATGTTAGTTGGAGCTAGACGCATGGGTCATGCCATTTCGGAAATCGTTAGGGAATTCAACATTCCCAGATCCACTGTGTCAAGAGTGTGCCGAGAATATGAAATTTCAGGCATAACATCCCACCATGGACAGCGCAGTGGTCGACCGCCTGCACTTAACGACCGAGACCGGCGACGTCTGCAAAGAGTCGTAAATTCTAACAGACAAGCAACACTGCGTCAAATAACCGCAGAAATCAATGTGGGACGTACAAGGGACTTGTCCGTTAGAACTGTGCGGAGAAATTTGGCTTTCTTGGGCTATTCCAGCAGAAGACCGACTCGAGTGCCTTTACTGACAGAACGACATCGCTTGCAGCGACTCTCGTGGGCACGTGAGCATATCGGTTGGTCCCTAGATGAATGGAAAACCGTGGCCTGGTCCGATGAGTCACGATTTCAGTTGGTAAGAGCTGATGGTAGGGTTCGAGTGTGGCGCAGACCCCACGAAGCCATGGACCCAAATTGTCAGCAAGGCACTGTTCAAGCTGGTGGTGGCTCCGTAATGGTGTGGGCTGTTTTTTCATGGCCTGGACTTGGTCTTCTGGTGCGAATGGACCGAACTTTGACTGGAAATGCTTATGTTCAGCTACTTGGAGATCACTTGCAGCCATTCATGGACTTCATGTACCCAAACAACGATGGGATTTTTATGGATGACAATGCGGCATGTCACCGGGCCACATCTGTTCGCGATTGGTTTGAAGAACATTCTGAACAATTCCAACGAATGATCTGACCACCTAGATCGCAAGACATGAATCCCATCGAGCATTTATGGGACATCATCGAGAGGTTTGTTCGTGCCCAAAATAATGCACCATTAACGCTTTCACAATTATGGACGTCTATCGAGACAGCATGGCTCAATATTCCTGCAGAAGACTTCCAACGACTTGTTGAATCCATGCCACGTCGAGTTGCTGCACTTCGCCGGGTGAAAGGAGGGCCGACACGATATTAAGAGGTATCCCATGACTTTTGTCACTTCAGTGTATTAATCTATGCTTAATATTGCCTGTTTATTATTTACGTGAAAACAGATAGTAATAGCCTTCAGACGAGGGAGACATGCGTCATCCCGGTTATGTGTTTCATCATAAAGGAGCAAGACAATAGAGAGTTTTTACATACCGTACGTTAGTTGCCGTAGGACGTCCGTTAGCTTTTTCTCCCTAGCGCGCATGCTCAGTTTCGTATGAGCATGCGCGCTAGGGAGAAAAAGCTAACGGACGTCCTACGGCAACTAACGTACGGTATGCAAAAACTCTCTAATGATAGTGGGTAGGAAATTTGTATATAAATCGTGACAATCAGCTGAATATGATAATTCTTCTATCAAGACACAGTATTTCACTTAATATTTTTCATATATTTGCATGCCTTTTAAACATTTACTATATATAAGATTTTACTTATAAAAACTGTTTCGATACGTGAATAAAAATGTTTTGATTATATTATTGCTGTCGCATTATGGTTATTTTATTTTATTGTCTTGTAATTAAAACTGTGTGGTTATGATAATGGAGAACTATTTCTGTATAACGCCTATTTATAATTCGCGGTGCTTATTCAGGATTTATAATTTAAAAGTGCAACAGGCTTTATTTTTTGGGAGCTATAATGTATCAAATTAATATAAATAGTTACGACATTCTTTATTTATCGAATGAAATTTTAATAATAAAAAGTTAAGTATAAAAACGTCATGAACCTTTCATTTTTTTGTCATATTTTATTGTGGATAGATACTTTATATAATTGAATGTACAATATTGTATGCGCAACATATATTGTGTATTAACATCTGCATAAATTATTGCAGATGTTGTTTTTTAACATTTTGACGAGAAATTCTATGAAAACCAATGGGTATAGTTAAATTATACCGCTTAATGAAATGTCCGAAATATATTTTATCCATTTGTAAATAAATTTATGATTGTCGACAACTTTCTGATTTTTAATAATGTGCGGTAATCACTCTTTTAATTTTTAAATTCAAAACTGGTTAAAATCAATGACAGTGTATATGCTTTCATGTCAAAATTCCAAAGTAGGATCCATTCATTCGAAAGGATGATCAGTTGTACATTATTGGATGATGATGTTGAGATAAGAATAATTAAAATTGAGAGCACCAGATTTAATATCTACTGTAATATTCAAAATTTCATTCTTGTAAACTACTGTATTAGTAATTACTTAAAGTAATCCTATATAATTTAGTAATAAATCTATTCATACAATAAAGCTTCTAAATTTTAGTAAATTATTTTTAGTAGCATTAAAATATTTTCATAATATTAATGAATTGAAATATAATACATAAACCTGAACAACCAGATTCTAAATATTGGGAAAATAATAAGATTCAGTAATGGAACTATTTGCATCAATACAAATTTTTCAAAATGTATTTCTAAAGTTTTGTTTATTTTTTAATTTGATAAGAATAAATGGAAATACACTCATGTCCATAAATTAAGGATAATTCAGAATCACACAGAAATTGAACTCAATAAAAATTTCACCTGTAGAATTATCACACACATCTTGAAGAAGAATATGCAAATTACAGAAAACCACCAGATGGCGCGGATAGTACGTCACAATGACGAGAGTGTAAGAGAGGGGTATATAAGGAATGGTGGCAAAGAAGTAAAATTGTTCACAAGCGCTTTAAAAGCCTTTCAGTGCAATAACCGCATAGTTATGGCACAAAGGAAGCATTTGGATGATTTTTTACGTGGTAGAATTATCGGACGACTGAAATGTGGACGTACCCAGCTGGAAGTATTCGAGGAACTTGGAATCGCACAGAGTGTCATCTTCAGGCTTTGGCAACGATTCCAAGGTGATGGTAATGTGAGTAGATGTTACAGCACAGGTCGCCTCCGAGTTACAACGCCGAATGAGGACCGGTATTTAGCAGTTACTGCCAAAAGAAACAGACGGAGCACAGCATCAGCCCTGTCTCGTCAGTTTCTTCAGCTACCTGTACGACAGTTTCAAGGTAGACCGTGTACAGACACTTAGGGCACATTGGTCTACAGGCTCGTAGGCCTGTCAGATGTGTTCCACTTACCACAACTCACTGTCGCCTGCGATTAACTTGGAGTAGAGAGCACGCATTATGGACACCGCAACAGTGGTCTTGTGTGATGTTTTCCGACGAGTCCAGGTTTAGTTTGGAGTCTGATTCTCGCCGGACTTTAATATGGAGAGCGCCAGGTACCCGTTACCACAAAGAGAACACCATTGAACGACACCGTTACGGTGGTGCAGGATGGTTCGTTTCGGGAGGAATTATTCTTTGTTCCAGAACTGATCTGCATGTTCAGAGTGTAACGACGACAGGCCACATCTGTCGGGGTGTCATTCTGGAACAACATGTACGTTTGTTTCGGGGCGCCATGGGTTCTGAATCTCTGTTTATGGATGACAACGGCCGTTCTCACCGTACAAACATTGTAGACGAATGCCTTCAATTGGAGGATATCACCCGTATGGATTGGCCAGCATACTCACCGGGCTTGAATCCAATAGAGCATTTGTGGGATACGCTTGGCCGACGAATTGCAGCCCGTCAACCCCCTCCCACCTGTCAACCGGAACTTCGGAGGGCATTGCTTGCTGAGTGGTATAATATTCCCCAAGATCAAATTGATAATTTGATACTCATCATGCCTAGGCGTTGTAAGGCCTGTATTGCATCGTCCGGGAGACATACTCCATATTACCATACTAACCATGTTCTACTGCTTTTTGTAAATAGATTCTTTTTTGAAATTTGCTCCAGTGAGTAAAAATTGCAATTTTTATTAATTATGTCAAACATATAGCATCTTTTTTACTCTTTACCTTTTGTTTAATAAATAGACTTTACAAATAAGTCAAATTTGTGTTGCTTCTGTCTCTTTCTTTGCCTGAACTTCATTATCCTTAATTTATGGACATGGGTGTACATGTTTCAACGGCTAAACAGACATTTTTTCATACGCACACATACATATGTACTACTCTGCCCAAAAAGTAAGACTACTTATTTTTTTTCAAAAACTCTTTATTTATTCTTCCAAATGCATTTCATCGCCTTCAAAGTAATCCACTCCGGACACAAAGCACTTATGCACACTTTTTATTCAACCTCAATGCACGCTAAAAAGTCATCGGCAGGGATGGCCTTCAAAGCGCGCGGCGATTCAAGTTAAATCTTTTCAATCGACTCAAAACGGTGTCTCCGTAGAGGTCTTTTGAGTTTAGGGAATAGCCTGAAGTCGCACTGTGTGAATACGGTGGCCGTGGAACGATATGGGTTTCATTTTTGGCGAAATAGTCACGAAGAATCAGTGAGCTGGTGCATTCAGTGTTTTCGGTACCAATCGAGATTTGACGAGTTTGAGGACCAATATGGATTTTACCGATCGTTTTGAAATTCTAACATCATCAACAAGGTTTGTAATTGTAAATAGACGGTTTGCAAGCACCAAATCTTTAATTTTTTGGACTTGAGCTTCGTTGGTTGAGTTTGGCATTTTATAAATTTCCGCAATAAAAATTTAATGCAAGTTCTTTGCTCGATTAACTCAGACATTTGAAAAATCGCCGGAATCAGTTTTAGCGTCTCACAAAGCCAAGCGTAACTGAAACATTAATGAATTATTTTGACGTCAAATTTCACACAGATATCAAGGACAGTGCCAGAAACCGAAAAAAGAAATTGAAATTCATAAGCCCCCCGAAATTGTAAATTAAAAATTGGTCTTACTTTTTGGACATAGTAGTACTTTGTTTATAATTTTTATTTACTGAAACTTTCGTGTGAAATTTCTCATTTCAATCTTTCCATTCACTTGAGATGAAATTTTTTTTTTCATTTTTAAGTGATTTCATTTTAAAATAAATTTAAAATGAGACAAACAAGTATTATATTTTATTTTGGATCAACTTGCATTCCATACTACTCTTCCTATCAGTAAATTTCATTCGTTTTCTTGTTTGCCTTTGAGAAGAATCTCTTTTTTTTAAAATAGTTTTCAAAAATGAGAGTTCATTGCGAGCAATGCATACAAAATAATGTCTTTTTACTTCTGTTAGTACGCATCCATTTTCTGCTGGGTGCCAAGGTGGAGTTTTCTATTCTGAAATTGAAAGGAGCCAAATTATTTTCATGAAAAAAGCAATTCTTTGAGCTGTCGATGACGATTGATGCTCTAAGCAATATCAAAATTACTTTTTAATGGAATTTCAATTGATTTTCTATTTCTCAAATTAACTTTTTGTAAGTTATTTGATCAAAAGATAAAATTGAAGCTTTTTCTTCTTCATTGTAATGAAACTAATTTTCTAAACATTGATAAAAGTGGGATTTTTATGAAAGGATTTTAACTGCAAAAATTTCTGCAAAAAAAATCAGTAATATAAACTTTTCGTCTTATTTTTATTTTTAACATGTTTTAAGTTTCAGTTTCTTTTCATAATCTAAATTACTAAGCTCTCCAATCTGCAGATCAGAGCTTTCAGGAGTGCAGTCAAAATTGAAGAAAAAAATAATCCTTAAACATAGCCATTTTCATCTTCTTGTCCCTTGTTTCCCCTTTTTTTTAATTAAAATCACATTTATATTTACTACATATGCTTTCAACATTTTTTTTTTATTTCTGAGATGAAAACTTCTTTAACTGTTCAATGATTTTTTTTCAAAAAGTGTCTGATGAAAAAAGGAATGATTATTTTCCTGTGAAAATATTTATTACTCATATTTAACGATTATTATATATAGAAAAGTACCTAAAAAAATATCATAATGTATATTACTTTTAATTATAGATATGTAAGAAAAAATCAATTAGAAAGAAAGTATTATTAATATGCTGCTTGAAGTCATTTCACTTTGATATCAACAAAATTAGTGTATGCTATTGGCGATTTATTTTAACGTATTTTTTTTTCTACAAAAGTGGCCTGAGAAGGCTAAAAGGTTTGATAACCTTGTTCTAAAAATAATTAAAATCTAATTTAAAAATCTATCTAGTTGATACACTGAGACTTTGGCTTCATGGGTAGAATATGTATAGTGCCGTATATTATTTTTATTTACACTACTATTAAACATTTCAAACATTTATATTGCTAACGAAAGCGTTTCATGTACTAGAGACTGTATGACAGTATGCAATTGTGATTGCCTCCATAAATTATTCAGTAGTAAGAAATTCGGCGTGATATTAAAGGCAGTTCTGAAAGCATTAATTAATGACTTAACTGTTTCATTTTAATACATTTAAATTAATGAAGAAAACTTATTGAAATATTCTTTTTATCATATTTTTCTTTTAGTCAGAAAAACTAACGACTAAAATTTTTGGATATCTTTGATGTTTGAGACTTATCAAGTATTTAAATGATATTGATAAGAGGAGGAATACATTTAACAACAGAATCAAAAGGAATGTATTGAATCCTGAAAATAATACGCTATGAAACCGAAAGTGATTTCGAAAAAAGGAGCTATCTATAAATAAAATGAATTTATTTAATGTATTTATTGAGACAAAAATGATAGAAAATTAAAAATTAGACAATGAATTAAATTATTTTCTTTCCAGTCAGTTTTGCGAGAAAATAATTGAAAAATTTAATTTTTTTGCCTTAAAGCATTTTTCATGTAATAGTTTTCAAATTCTTAGAGTTTAGAGAATTTAGTTCATTAAATGAGTTCTGCTTTTGCATCAAAATTTTCTGAACTAATACCTTTATCATTTATTATTTATGCGATACCCTTAAGATTTTAAAATAAAATGACCTATTTAATCATTCTCTGTTATGTATCAAATTTAGACTAATAATGATAAATTTAACAAAATTAATAAATAACATGATACTTTACAATATTCATATAAAGTTTTCATGGCACTCGGGATATCATAATGTTAGATAAAATAATCTATCTGAAACAATTTGATAATATTATTATACATCATATGATGTACTTGAAACCTGTTAGAGCTCTAATCGTGATTAATAATATTTATACAGTTATAACACAAAAAACTTCCATTCAAAGCAAAATTATTTTTAAGGATATGTAATATCTTAAACTTATTCTTACAATCATTACATTTATTCTTACTGAATCTACTTACACGGTAAGACATACTATATTCTCAATCTATAAATTATTAGACATATCATATTCTTATTTAATCTGTTATACTGTACTACACACATACACACACACACACACACACACACACACACACACACACACACACACATATATATATATATATATATATATACTAGACTCTAAATGAGTTTGTTTTTAAATATTTGGGTATTCTTTAAATCTTGTAAATTTCTGGCGCATTGAAATCATATATAAAATACTTTAAATTGATTATTTTCAAAATTCAATAATATTTTTCAAAAGTTTATGTATAATGTAAGTATATCTTAAAAATTGTTACCGTAACTTCATCTACATAATAGTTAAATGTGTCTCAAATGCTGTATGTTGTTTTGTTTATAATGTTTAGTATTATAAATATCTGAAAGAAAATAATTCATCGGATTTAATAAGTAAAATTAATTCATAATAATAACTTTACAGTAGAAATATATTTGTTACAATTTTGTTTTCAAAATATAAAAAATATATATTTAGTATATTTTAAATACTTATAGCTAATGTAAAAAAAAATCGATGGCATACAATAATAAAATAAGAAGTTAAGTTATGAAATTAAAAAAAAAAAACGAAAGGAAAGACAAAGGTAGTATTTTATGAAAGTACAAAAAAAAATTGTTATTTTTCGTATTCAAGAGTTATATAATTACATATAAATCGTAAATATTATCGTATATTTCATTAGAAAAGCATTTATTGTTATCTATATGGTAATGCTGAAGTATAATTACATCAAACGGAGAACAAAATGAGAAAAATTATTTATCAAATTGTATATATTAAGAATTTTATTTTTTTAATAAAAATATACTCATAAAATAATTAAAGAAATTTCGAGTTTTGTAATTTATATAAAATAAGTTAATTTTTATATATAAAAAATTAATAAAATAATTTTTAAAAGAACATTTCACTAAATTTAAACCTACAAAATATAGCGCCCTAGAGGCTAAATTAGTTATACTGCACATGAATCGTCTCTATCTTTTTTTAAATAAAGAAAGATAACATTTTCGTGATGGTATTCTATTAAAAAGTCTTATTCTAAACTTCTACGTGTATCTTATTCTAAACCTCTACGTGTATCAGTACTGAGTAAAATTTCAGAACCAGGTCTGTTGCCAGTCTCAGCCGAACGAGATTCAAACTGAGGACTGTTTGCTTCTTCAAACAGACTCAAATAATCGCACTTTTGAGTTACAGGTGTATTTTTATATTCCGGCAAATCAATGAGGTACATTATGGATTTTTCTAATTTTTTTCGCCACCACAGTGTAAATCAAGAATGTAAATTCTTCTGGCAGAGATTTAAAATCTTTCAAATTCTTAACTACTGTTCAGTTAAAAAATAAATAAAACATATATATATATAATAAAAAATATTATAAAAGAAAATAAAAAAAAATTTACCGCTTTCTTGATTCAAGTTTTCTCATGTTTGGTTTCAATTGATAACGATCAAAAAATCAACACATAACGATCTGATTCGTTTGCTTCGTTTCCTAGTTTTTTAAGCGAAAGGTAGGTCCTTTACTGCGCATTCGAAGGAATGACGTAATATGGACAGGGCCTTAAGCAAACGTTTAACATTTTCTCTGGAAATACGTTTGAAACCCCTTTCCACAAAGAGCAAAAAAAAAAAAAAAAAAAAGGGGGCGGTTTTAAACATTTGAAATTTAGAGCTATCGATATTTCTGTATTTCACGGAATTTTTTAAGTTGCGTGATCCTGCGTGAGCAATAAAACAGAAATTTCACGATTTCGAGTTTAATGGATAAAAATAAAATACTATTACTCCTTTGAACATTAAAAAGATTATTCTTAACAATAAAGATTCCTCTTTTAAACGTCCTTAAAATTAATATTAATCTATCAAAACTGTTATGAAAAGAAGAATTCAAATTTCTATTACCTTTAGTTAGATTACTTCAAGTGGTCAAAATGCATGCATTTAATCGGGGCCAGCGAGATTGTTTATTCATCGCACTCTTCAGGGCCTGAGCTCTGATTTTGTGACGTCACAGATTTCGGCCAGCTTCTTCAAGGGTGAAGACGAACATTTGTGATTTTAGAAACAGCATTTAAAGTTAAATATTTATTTTAACCAATATTATGAACCTGCCTTGAATTTACATAAATATAATATTTTTTTAAAAGTAGATAAAAAAATATTTAAATTGGGGATATTATCGTATTTCATTCACAAACATTTCCCAAAAAAATTCTGTAGTGGCAGAAATTCTTTTAATTAAAGAGTTTATTTACAAATAAATTATGAACAAATAATCCTTATAGTTTGCATATACATATTACAGAAAATATTTAAATATTTTAATAGTTAATAAATATTTAAATTTTTCAAAAGAAATTATACAAAACTTTAAATAGAAAAGTTAATTTAATGGAGGAAACATTCAAATAAAAAATATTTTAGGATTGAAATTGATTTAAGTAAATTACACATTTCAAAACAATAAGAAAGCCATTCATAATACAAAACTACTTTTTATATTTACATTTATGGCATGAAAAGTTTAGTGAAGAATTTTGGGATATTCAAAAAATTACAGCTTAATGAAAGCCAGAATATTTCTAGTCAAACACTAAGCTAAATCATCGGGCCATTATCCCTTTATACTAATCTTATACAGTATTTAGATAAATACTAAATAGTTATTATTAAGCACTTATAACACTAAATATAAAATAGTTAATAATCTAATTTTCAATCACAATATATGTAATTATATATCACATGTAATTATATTAACACTAGCTAAAATATTTTTCATTATATTATTCAGAAGTTAAAGTTGATAATTTTCTTTTATTCGGGATCTTAATTTATCATTATTTTACCTACACATAATTGTTAATAAAAATATTAACTAAAACAGTTAAAAGATGTTCAGTTAAAATTTCTGCTTTAGTTGTACAAATACATTGAATTTCTGGAATAAAAGATATAATATCTAACTTTTCAAAAACTAATTGTTCTAATAAATATTACTGATTTATACTCTCTAAATATATACTTTAATATGGTTAATAATTTTTAAAACTGTTATATAAGTTTGAACAATGTCAACGATAAATTGTGTGGGCAATTTTAAAATACCTCTTAATAACAGTTAAATATTCTTTAATTTCGCAATGATCCATTTCATATTCAAGATACTTTTTGAAACTACTAACTCGCAACATGACTTGCAATTAATTTTCTTACAAACTTGTCTTTGTACAAATCATCCTATGCAAATGAAAACTGTTTTTGTTTGCTTATATTTGTTTCAACATTCACATGAATTAAATGTTTCATGTAAAATATAGAATTCTAGATGATTGAGAGAATTTATAAGACTCAATATTTCAATTGAGGCAAGATTTACATAATTAAAAACTACACAATTTAAAAAGAAGAAAATTTAAAAAAACATTTTTTAATAATTTAGGTACAATTTTTACAACTCATATTTTCTCATATTCATAAATATTTTTTAATGATTGAATACTTGCCAAATAAACTTCTGAAAATCACTTAGGTGCAAAAATGAAGAATTTAGTCTTCAGTTTTTTAGTTTCATCCAATTATTTCTAATAGATTTTATTAAGTGCACCATCTCAATCACCACCACAAAAAAATAATTTTTTTCCCTGGTTGAACTGGATTTTGAATGCAGAATTTTTTTTAAGTCACCATTTAGTAAATAGCTTTCTATTTATTCTATTGTTACCTAATATTAAACGCAAAACAATGTAATTGAATTCTTTTCAAAACTCTTTGAGAATTTGAATACCCTACATCAGCAGTTTGGATTTCCATTGGCATGAATGCAATTATATCTTTGTGTTTAAAAAACATTGATGCCGTCACAGAAACTTGAAAAGTGGTAGCTTCATAAATAGAATTTTCTGCCATACTAACGATATGATCAAATTTATATGAAATACTAGGATTCATGAATATTTCATCAAGTAAGATTTTCAAACAAACATTATTTCTTTAAGCAATGCAATATTTTTTTCTAACTATGATACATGATTATTATATTTCTTTAATTAAAAGTGGATATGTAATTATTTCTGATAAATATGATAAGGTCAAATTGCAATTATCATGCTACGGAAGTCACAGTCAAATGTGTATTTTAAATGAAATGCCTTTCCGTAGAACTTTTCCATTATAAAGATTTATGCTATAAATAAAAACAAATTCTTCTTGCTCTATTAAGAACCACGCTTCTGTAAACATCACACGAGGCTTAACTTTTGCACACATAATCTTTTTTTACAACACAATTAAAAACTGCAATAATATTAAGACAACATTATTGAGCAATTAAAAGTTCAAAATACACATATACAATGCAAAATTTTTACAATAATTAAATTAAAACCACGTTGTTTAACACAGACACACCGCGCTACAGTGTAAGCGGCAAGCAAGTTCTAGTCGAGTTGAGTGCCTTGGCGAGTGACGTCACACGGTACTTTTATGACATGTTTGCTGCCCGATAGAAGATTTGACACATTTCTCTGGCCCCGCTGCATCTCGGTTAGTCTCTCTCCCACCTGCTGCATTTCACCTTCACACGAATAAGACTTTTTCCTCGAACGCCAGGTAAGGGTAGAAAAATAGACTTGCAGCAAAATGCTCTTTTTGTTTTTGCTATCTATCAAAGCCTTTTTCTTTTGCGTGTTTCTCCTTTTCCAGATTTAGCATAATACACAATATCTAATTTGCAACGTCTTGAACAACGTCTAATTTGAGACATCAATTCTTAGGGTTAAAATCTAGGATACTGTACCCCTGAGGAAGTCGCCAATCTTGCAACCCTTAATATTTCGCCAATTTTCCGCCAATTTCTTTAGGGTTGCAATACTATAATTAGAAGAATTCGTAGCTTCCTTTTCCAAACAATATAATGACTATTTATTGTTATTGTGATTATATTATTATTTGCACAATACTTATTTGCAGTAAATAAGAACAGAAATATATATTCTTTTAAAATAGTATTCCAATAAATTACTGATTATTCCGAACTTATTCTTACAACGTACGTCGGTCACTGATTCAGAACATAAACAATATTTATGAAGTTGCCACTCAGGAAAGTAAGAAACAAACAAGAAAAACGATTTTTTTATTTATTAATAACTTATATTTTATTCTTAAATAATTAATTTCCTTTTTAAAGATGTTCGTTCAATTCGTTTAGTGACAACCGTAATTAGAATTCGCTCGGAATATATGAAGCTTTAGCTTTTTAGAACGTTAGTTAACGTTACAACTTAAATTTTTAATAATTAAAATAAATTAATATTAATAAAATAATGTGTCCGGAACATTTGATAATTATCTGGCAGAGTGCATGTGGCGGCGCCAGCACAAATGTGACATCCGCAAAATAATTTATGATTTCACATCACAATACACACACATACTACAATAAAAGGTAAGTTATTCTCTAGTTTTTTCTTCTTTTTTATCTTTTGTTAATATTAATTTATCATTCGAATTCGGCTTCGTAAAGAACATGACTTATTTTATGACATTACCAAAAAAAAAAGAATTGGCGAAAAACTTTGGTGAAATTTTATCGTATCGAAAGTTTATCAATTAACAACGATTATTATCTTTGTTTAAACGATACTTTTTTGTGACTTAGCAAAATAAAATTCCACATAATAATTTGGCGATAAAACGATTTAATTTGGTGTGAAAGCAATTTAGGAATAAAATGTTGACAAAATAATGATATATTTTGGCGTTAAAGCGGCAACATGTGGCGTAAAAAGAAAACATTAAAAAGTTGACATAATAGTGGTAAAAATTTGGCGATAAAGCGATATAAATTGCCGTAAAGGCATTTTAGATATAATTTTCTTGGCATAATAGAGCTAAATTTCGGCGTAAAAGCGGTTTCATTTGGCGCAAAAGTATTCCAGAGATTAAAAATTTTAGTGATAAAAATTTGGCAATAAAGCATCAACTTTTGGCGTAAAAGCGCCTCAAGAAACAAGATTCACTTAGTGAAAAAATGTGGCTATAAAGTGATAAATATTGGCGATAAAGCATCAACTTTTGGCGTGAAAGTGCCTCAAAAAACAAAATTCACTTAGTGAAAAAACTTGGCTATAAAGCTATAAATATTGGCGATAAAGCATTTTTTGGCTTAAAAGAAGTTATATAACAAAATTTGCTTAGTGAAAAATGGCTATAAAGCGATAAATGTTGGCGATAAAGGATAGTGATAATATTTGGCGTTAAAGCGATAAACTTTTGGCTTCAAAGCCTTTCAGGAATAAACTTTAACATAATAGCTATTTGGCTGCTAATGTTGACGTAAAGCACTGTTTGGCTATAAATTTTGGCGAAATAGCACTTACAATGACACTGAACTTAGGCAACCTTTTTTGTCTGTTTACTTGGCGATTTGGCAACACAGTAAAGGATTTTGGCGTAATATCATTTTACCGCGCAAACTACCTGGCCCATTCATTTCTATGCTTACTTACCGACTTGGCAACTTGGCGATGTGTTTGGCACAAAGGGTACAGGATCCTAGATTTTAACCCTTAACTCCATTAAAAATATCTCAATTCTGTTAATTTAAGTAATCAGTATTCCCCCATTATTTTTTGATTTCATACAATTCATGACGCATTTTTCAACAAGCAATTCTAATTAGTATATCTGTACCTTTACCTGATGTATCACATGTATTAACACCATATCATTGTATGAAATGAAATTGCTTTATTAAATATTGAAAATGAAATTAATTATGAAATTGCTTTATTTGATTTTAAATTAAACTTTTACGAAGGATTTTGATTATATTGATATGTTATGCATTTAACTAAAAAGGGAGCATTGAAACGTTAATTTGTTGTGGTTTATTTTCAGCAATATGTCTATTTGTTATTAATCTATTAGCAAAGAAGATGTAGAAATTAACGGTTAAAAAATGTAGAATCCTGTACCCTTTGTGCCAAACACATCGCCAAGTTGCCAATTCGGTAAGTAAGCATAGAAATCAATGGGCCAGGTAGTTTGCGCGGTAAAATGATATTACTCCAAAATCCTTCACTGGATTGCCAAGTCACCAAGTAAGCAAACAAAATGGCTGCCAAAATTCGGTAACATTGTAAAAATGATATTTCGCCAAAATTTATAGCCAAGCAGCGCTATTACGCCAACTTTAGTAGCCAAATAGGTATTACGTCAGAGTTTATACCTGAAAAGGCTTTGAAGCCATGGTTTATCGCTTTAACGCCAAATATTATCACTATCCCGCCAAAATTTTAATCTTTGAAATGCTTTATAGTCAACATTTACCGCCAAACTTTTTCATTAAGCGAATTTTGTTATATGTGCTTTTAAACCAAAAATTAATGTTTTATCTCCAAATTTTTGCATTAAGCGAATTGTTTTTTGCTTTTACGCCGAAAGTTAATGCTTTATCGCCAAATTTTTATCACTAAAAATTTTTATCTCTGGAAAACTTTTATGCCAAAATTTAGTACTATTATGACAAAAAAATTATGTCTATATTGCCTTTACGCCAACTTATATCACTCTATCGCCAAAAGTTTTCCACTATTATGGCAAAATCTTAATGTTTTCTTTTTATGCCAATTATTGCCACTTTAACGCTAAAATATATCATCATTTTGCCAACATTTTATTCCTAAATTGCTTTTACACCAAATTAAATCGCTTTATCGCCAAATTATTATGTGGAACTTTATTTTACTAACTCACAAAAATGCATCGTTTTGACAAAAATAATAATCGCTGTTACGATAAAATTTCGCCCAAAATTATTTGCTAATTAACCATTTTTTTTTTTTAATGTCAAAAAATAAATCATGTTTTTTATGAAACCGAATTCGAAGAATAAATTATTATTAATAAAAGAGAAAAAATATGAAGAAACCAGAGAATAACTAACCTTTTATTGTGGTATGTCGTTCGTCTGTGGTGAACGTTTTATTCCAACGTTGAATTTATAAAAAAATTTTGCGGATGTCAAATTTGTGTTGTCGCGTTAATAAAGCTTTTAAAGTGTAACGTTAACTAACATTCTAAAAAACTAAAGCTTCAAATATTCCGTGCGAATTCTAATTACGGTTGCCACAAAATCATAACTAAACGAACATCTTTAAAAAGGAAATCAATTATTTAAGAAGAAATATAAGTTATTAATAAATTAAAAAATCGTTTTTCTTGTTTGCTTCTTATTTTCATGAGTGGCAACATCATAAAAATTATTTTGTTTTGTATCAGCGACAGACGTATGTTATAAGAATATGCTCAGAATAATAAATAATTTATCGGAATACTTATTTAAAAGTATATTTCTGTTCTTAATTAGTGCAAATAAGAATTCTGCAACTAATTATCGAAATAGCAATAAGATAGTCATTATATTGTTCGGAAAATGAAGCTACGAATTCATCTAATTACAGTATTGCAACCCTAAAGAAATTGGCGAAATATTCAGTGTTGCAAGATTGGCGACTTCCTCAGGGGTATTCTAGATTTTAACCAAAATAACATTTACATAACAATTTTAAATCATGATTTTTATTTACTAAAATTTAGCATTATTACAGCCTATAAGAGCTATTTAGCAATTTACAGCCTGTTTAAATACAGTGTTTATTGTTTCTATTGGTTATGCATAATAGGTAGCACAAAATATGTATTTTTTGCAATTAAATTAACTTCTCGATGACCTTAAAAGTACTTTATAAACTATAAGAAACTTAAATTAAAATAAAATACGAGCAAATTGTGTTCTACTAGTAATTTTCAGATGAAAAACATTTCAAAGTTCAAAGTACAGTAGAAGTTTTTTGTTTTTTTTTAAATACATGTGATTGTAAAAAAAATTATTTATAGTATAAAAAGTATACCATAATTATTCTTGAAGCCCTTAGAAAGCGAAAGTAAAAATAATACACAACTGTTAGATCAACAACTCAGCTCAAAAAACATATTTTCATACATAACACATACTTCAAGAAAATAAGCAAGCATAATTTTTAATACTACATCCACGAGAGATTCAATAAATTAAAGACAAAACTTCACTAATTTATGAGAGATCCACTTACTTATTATCGAACTTTGAATTAGTTAATATTCTCTAGGAAAATCATATTTATTATCATAACTTATTATTACTTGAAGCTTGCCAACACACTTGTTATTATTCAGTTAGCTAAAGCTATGCATATTTATAAATTAATAATCCACATTTTTAATTGATTCTTTATCACCTACTAGCTCTCCATATTGAATACAAAAATTGTTTTGTTGAGATAAGGTTTTTTTTAAATAAATTTTCCGTCACTGAATAAATAATGCGTTATTATAGCAAAAGAAAAAACATCATACAGTTAGTTTCATTTTAAGTGCTCATAATTCTTTTAACAATTGGGTTTTAAATATTAAAATTTTATAACTGACATTAAGAAAACTAATGCAATTAAAAGTCTTTCTAGTTTACAATAATATGATCCAATTAATAATATAATAATTGTAATAATCCTAATTGATTTAGGATTATTACTTTTTTGCTTAATTTGCTTTGTGCAATATTTTGAGATAATTTAAAATATGGCAATGAAATGTAAGAATTACATCAAAAAATATATGGGAAGGGATGATAATACACATTAAGGAGTACAACGCAAAAAATTCGAAACTAATTGAACTTATGCAATGCAATTTTTACATTACAATTGTCTGAAAGATGAATTAGATTTGGTTAAGAAACATAGTTAATAAACAAAAAATGTCTATATTAAGTTTACCTTAAATTCTTGATGATATTTGGCAGATCAAATGAAAGTTAAAAAAATTTGTACGGTGCTTCTATGAAACGTGTAATGCTAGAAAGATACTTAATTTTCAGCGATAACTTGCGCATCTAAAAATATTAGACTAAATCACTCAATTTGGAGAAGAAAAAAAAAAACTAATGTATTAACAAAGTTCGGAAACTTAAATATATTTATCTCATTGCGTTGCACTCATTACATCTTAATTAATGTAATGAGTGAAAAAATAAACTTGCCTTAATATGCAGTTAAGTATATGTGGATATGAAATTAGTAGATAAACAAAAACCCCAATAAAGAGTAAAAGTACCCAGAGAGAGAGAGAGATCAACATTACTCTCCATAGCTTAATTTAAATTTTAAGCATCAAAAATACTTTTTCTACTTTAATAAAAATACTTTTATTGCATGAGTAAATTAATGTCAACTGCAGGGGGAAAAATAGATATTTGCTACAGGCATATCCCATTTATACACAATTATAAATGAAATACCGAGCACGTGATTTGATATTAACATATTCAGATTCATTTATATCACCCAGCATTTTAAAATTTGTGGTGAACTGGTGTGTTGATTGAAATCTTTTCCTGTCACTTACAGTTTTTTTGAGCGCAACGTGGACATCCAATCAGAACAATACAGTGTTCACATATGGTTAAAAGAAACTCTGGAAGGAGAGCAGTCTGGGAGTTCACTGTCTTACCGAAAGATCGAATGGTACATGCAGCAAGAATAATAAAGAGAATAAATTTGAGAGCAAAAGAGGAACACAAATGGGATGGGGTAACTGAACGATACTAGCGAACTATAATCCGAACAGTGTCACCCTATTTTATAGCCAAGGTGATTTCGTTAGAAATTTAATTATAATTGGCAGACGTCTCTCATGCTCTAACAGACAAAATGGTAGACCTCGCAGGAAAATTATAATGAAGGAGAGGGATGAGATCGCTCGAATCAGCGGAAAAGAGGTGGAATCCCATTTATAGGTCATTACGAAGGTCATTACTAGCTGTAGCAGCTATTTAAAATACAATTTGTCAGAGTACAGCGTTGGGGGATTTGAACACTGGTGCAGGTGCATTCATTGGTAAAGAAGCTCTATGAGTAATCGCTTTTCCCTTGAATAACAAATTGAATTTAAATATATTTGTGCTCATTTATAATAAAAGAGTCGCATAACTTAGAGTAATTTAAATCAATAATTTGCTTTCTATTCCTTTATTTGTTGTTTCGTAGAGCAATATAATTCTGATAAATCTCTTATATGTTAGACTTAAATAAATAGGGCATTTTTTAATATTCCCATAACGTTTCTTTTAATAGATATTAAACTTCCTGGTTTATTATCAGTTGCAATCTACGAAATAGGAAGGAACATATTTGAAGAAAACTCTTATAAAAATCCAATATCAGCGAGAATGTAATGCAATATCCATGATCTACATAATTAAATCCCCATCTTAAATCTCTAATAATAACGTAAATCACTCCATTTTCATAACTTTAACTCAATAGGAATATGTTTTAAATTTATCGTAATTAATTTGATTTCATGTATCTGATTCACATTTTTTGTTACATAAATGTAGATAAATTTTGTTTTTGAAAATGCGATTCTTGCTACAATAGAAATTGGCTTCGATTTTGATGAGTTCAAATTTAGTTCACGCTTTCACATTCCATTGATCCATGAAGTTGATTTTCTCTGATTGTTGATATTATTTTACGGTATTAAATTAAGAATTACATTCCACTTCCTGTTTTATACTCTGTTAAAATTCACTATAATATTTTAACATTTATTTATTTCTTTTCAAAGATCAACTTCGTTAAAGTTGGTTAAACGATCAATTTTAATAAAATTTCATGGTCCATTAAAATCTACAAAAAATTAAAATGTTTAAAAATTATAATTATTTAAACCCTCAAAAACTTTATTTTTTTTAAATTCTTGAATACTTGTTATTTGTTTTTACTTATAAATTTGTCGATTATATTTATCATACTTATATAAATATCGTCACACTATCTAGAACTGTGATGCAATTGCCAAAGAAAATGTTTCAACATTTTAGTGACAGGTAGTTTTATTTTCTGAAATAAGCAGAAATATCAATTTTTTTGTAATATTATAAAGTTTATGTTCATCTATCAAGAATGAATCATCATCGATCTATTATTAAAAACTATTATTATTAAAAACTGTATATTACTACTATTGTATATTACTATCTATTTATTATTAAAAACTGTGAGGCTAATTTTATATCATGTGGAAAATGGCCAAATATTCCTAAATGTGAAAATTTTATCATATTTTCTGAAAAAGTTGAAATTCACGTAAACATTTATCAGAGAATTATTATAATGCATGGATATACGGCTCATTATTTTAATAGACATTTTTAAAAAAAGAAGTTAAAAATTTACAAAAAAAAAATTCTGAAAATTAACTTACGATAGTTTTAAAAGTTCTACATAACTTCAGTGACCATATGTTCATTGATAAAAAAATTGTAAACATTTTATTCTTTTTCAAAAATTTTACTTAAAATTTAAATGATTGAAAAATTGCATCTTCGAAAACTTAAAAAAAAATGTAGTAGGCAGTAATAATTACAGCAATCCCAAAATTGTAATAATTTATAAAATAGTTTCTTTTAAAAATAAGTGTCTTTAAATAAAGTTTCTTTCTTTGAATAATTTATAAAATAGTTTCTTTTTAAAAAAAATCCTTGATTTAATGTAAATTTCGATAATTGAAGTGTTGCAAACTGTTATATATATCACATCAATGATAATAATTTGCAATTGTCTAACTGTATTTTAAAAACTTTTGATAGCATTTTTGTAATTATGGAATTAAATAATAATAATACATATAAATATCAAGAAATCGATTTTTACGCTTTAGTTTCGTAATAATATTTAAAAAAAATATTTTTTAATATTATAAATTTGAAATTTTATTAAATATTTATATTTTTTAGCATAAGTAATGACAGATAAATCTACAGTTAATAAATTTTTCAAATAACTCTGAAAATCTTTGTAAGTTTTGATAAGTTCAAAGAGATATTTGCAACTAGCTTCTAACTCTGCAGTACTTGTGTATTAGCAGTCTGCACAGGAATTGGATTTTTTTAAAATACAAATACATGAAATAAAGTGATGTCTTAATTTTAATCAATTGACTATTTTAGTTTAGACCTGCAGAAATCATAATTTTTTTTTTAGATTTACCATGCAAAAGGTAATTTTTTTTAATATTCAACTTATTATATAATGCTTCTTTTATGAGGATGTTTTATGAGAATGAATTTGCTTTCAGTTATTTTTTGCTATCAATATTATTAAACCATTAGTTTCTAAAAAGAAGTAAGTTATTTAGAGTTAGCATTTTTTTTTCTAGATTTCCAGTATGTATTTATGTCTAAACGAAAAATATTATTCATAAAAAAAATAAATAAAGATTTTAATTTGAAGAATACAAGAACCATAAAGATCTCAAAATTACAAAATTGTTTCTGAAAAATTCGTTTCTTCGAAGTAGATTTGACTGCATGTATAGATATCTCAGTTATGACAAATGTAACCATTTTACAAAATTTTATTGAATGGCAAACTAGAAAATATTTAATATTATTATTGTTATTCATTATTAAAATTTTAAAAAGTAGTAAAACATATTTATTAATAAACACCTCAAGGACATTTCAATTTTAAATGTGCGTTCCTTTTTATCGATGAATTCATTTGGATTTAAAAATATTTTTGCTATATAAATATTTGAAAAAAATATTTGATTGGTCCAACATATCCAAAAGCATCTTTTTTGCTATTGAAACTTTTCTACTTACTTATGGAGCATTTGCGTCTAACAATTTTTGTAGACATATTTTTAAATTTGTTTCATATATAGAATATAATATGTCCCATAATTTTAATTTAGGATCTATTTATGAAATATTTAAAAAAATAACAAAAATATTAAAAACATAATTATTTATGAACAAAAAGGATTAGAATTAACATAAATTGTAGTGTGCAGGTCGGGAAACCAGACTGTATGGTTGGATTGAGATACTTCAGACATTGGTTTGAGAACCCATAGCTTTATTTACACAAGCACAAACACTACATACATGCAATTAGAGATCAATATTTAACACATTTAAAGTAAAAGACAGATCATTATAATTTCGTGAAGGGACCCCACTTCTGAGACGAAAAGACAAGACAGTCGCCTATTTTTACTTCCACTCCGAGTGAGAGTCTGCAGGCCAACTGATCATTTCTCCTCAACGCCACAAGAAGACGCTTGTAGGAGGAAGCATGGCGACAAAATTAGATTTGTAGAATATAATAATAAATAAATATATATATATATATATAATTTTATTTTTGTACAAAAATATGTTCTTATGACTGATTTGATGGTTTCAACCGACTTTTTAGTTCTTCATTATACCTAATTTGAACCAATTCGTCATTTTAAATTAGAAAATTAAAAAGGACTGATTCTTTTAAAATGGAAATAAAACGACATGCTTGTAAAAGTAACAGTAACATAATTTCCATTTTAGTAATCTGAAATCTTTCCATAATTTTTTTCAATTATGCGGCTAGAAATATTTGATGAATCATGCAAACAGTGTTTATATTTTTAATTAATAGGATTAAATATTATACACAAAACTGAAGTGAAAATTTTAATTATAGAAAGAAAAAACAAACAAATTATTTTCAAATTTTAACAACAAATATATAATATAATAAAAATATATTAATTAAAAATAAATCATTTAACGAAAAACTTTGGTTAAATGTTCGAAATTTAAAGTATAATTTGTTTAAGCTTTTCGCAACAATTCTGTAAGATGTTAATTGGTCAACTATGAATACAATTTCGACATCATGGAATTTTATTGTTCAGTAAAACATTTCAGAGCAATATGTTTTCAAAAAAAAAAAAAAATGAAATTAACCGGAAAATAGTATACTTTAAGTTTGCACATTTGGATTCTGGAGCGAATTATTGAAATTCAACTTTAAAAGCAGCTTTTTGCTTCATTTTCAATGCCTGATCATTTCACTTCTATAATAATTCAATAAACAATATAATTCAGAAACTAGATATACAAGTTCAGTAATATAACAAGCGAAGATGTTCGCAAAATACGAAATTGGGGATTTAAAACTTTTCAAACTACATTTAAAGTAAGCTTGCAATTTTTCAACTTTTTGTTTGTATTTGTTTAGCTTTGATATTAATTTTACTTTCACTGGTGGACAGGTAATTCGATAAAGTATTTTAGACTTTTAATATTTAATGGGAGCTGCACTTAAATCAACCAAGAGTCCGATTTGGCACACGGTGGTTCGGCGTATTTCAGGCATGTCTCCCAAAGAATCAAAGAGAATTCGTCATTTTCTAGAAACAAAATTAATTCATGGAAAATTCTCCTGTTTTCGCATGAATTTTGGGTAATGAACTCCAATTCCAAGGATTTAGAAACTTAAGATTTTTCAAAAATGCAATATACCATTATCTTCTCGAGTTAATTGTTTCATTACTCAACATTTAATTCTATTTTACAAAAGAGTTCTCATTCGACCATTTGTTTGAAATGAGCGATTAATTGCTTTTCATCCTAAACAGTATATGTAGTAACAATATTTTATTGTGGGCAACAATGTTAATTATCTCCAATAATCCTTCTTTTTCTTTAGAAAACGTGTGGTTTTGGACTACGAAATTTATACGATTAGAAAACGGTTAAAACTTGGCAATTTCCTATCACACTCTGAAACCAGACAAATCATTGCGATATCCTGGCTTAAAATAATTGATTAATTAGAACATGTATTTGCTGTAATTTCAGATCAGAATAACGAATTTAATTTAAGAAGTGATTTAATTAAAAAAACGTTTCCAACAAGAATTAAAAATAACGGCAATTATTTTAGCTTCATTAGCATATAAATACTTTAAAAATTTATTTTACATATAAATACTTTAAAAATTTATTTTTCATATAAATACTTTAAAAATTTGGTAACCTTTTTAGAATACAATTTTAATAAACACTTTCTAAATATTCTTAATATATAGGTAATATCTTTCTTAATAAATAGATAAACTTTCTTTAATATTTGAATTCCTAAATGATTTCCACTATTATTCCTTAACCTATTTAAAACCATTTTTTGAATGCATTTTTTTTTTATTCAGCAAGTTTATATCATTAATTAAAAATAATTTCAAACAGCTGAATTATATGTAAAGAATATATTGAAATAAAAATTATTAATTTACATTTTTTATGCTAGGAATCTGAACCATGAGGGCTTTTATTTATTTAGTCACAGGGGGTAAAATCCAATTAATTGAGACATAGAATGGCAGTGACATCCCACTTTTAATATGCCTACCATCTACGAAAACACCCATTTTAGGCTGTTACACGCGTTTCTGATCTCTTTTCGTTCACTCAGCTTGACAATACGACAGCTGGTGTGACAGACACCCCTTCCCTTCCTAGTTCTGGCTCAACCCTTCTGAGCCACAACGACAGGGAATGAAAAAATCAGTATCAAATTCTGTACACACCCCTTCTGTTGAATTAAAAAAAAATCATTGACTCTTACCCTAACGGTAATGAAGAGAAAAATGACTCCCCCCTCTTTTCAAAGCTTTTGAGTTCAAGGGATTAGGGTCTGGAAATTATTTTCCGAACGTTAATAGGTTACCCAACGGGGGGAATAGAAGAGTTGAGTTAAAAGGTGCTGTCTGTCCGTTCTACGGTTCCAAGCTTTATATTAAATTTCCATCGAATGCCTAGAATTTTAATCAAAATAATTCACAACTGGAAAAGCAAAAGTGTAACACATTCAAGTTTTTCCAAGCTGCAGCTCTACTGTACTACTACTACTACTACACCACATCACTGTGCCTAGAGCTGAGTTGCCCCTTTACAGTTTGGGAAAGATGTGGGTGGAATGAATGGACGCAAGATGGGGAAATTTTGCATAATTCCCTTTTGGAGGTACAGAAGATGAAAAAAGGGGAAAATTCTTACAAAAACAGAACAGAGTATCAAAACTTTTGAAAATTGAAAAAGGATGAACTATGAAATGTGAAAATATATAAAAACGTTAGGTAAGATAGTAGAAAAAATTTAAAGCAATGTAATACAATAAACATTACATAGGAGATTATACAAATCATTGAGCTGAAGCAATATTCATCAAATCAATTATTAAAGAAATTAGAAAATTTATTTATTAATAGCTAATAAATAAATAGACAGTAGAAGCAGTTGTTGCAAAATTATGGACAAAAATAAAAAATAAAAACAGGAAGTTATTACGTAAGAGATAATATGCTAGGTACATAAGTAGATAAATGGTATTTACATAAAAATTGGGATTGTGAGTTTTAGAATCTATATGAAATAGAATAACGAATTGTTTCAAATTTAGTGCACCCTAGATATACGCTTATGCACCCACTTAAATTATATACATTATAATTTCCTTAGATACATACACACGCATAAATTGTTTTGTGAAACAAATCATTTGAAATGTGTAACCATAGCACGGTTATCTTATCTTAAATATATACACAATCATAAATTATTTTATACAGCGAATTACCTTAAATATTCTAACATTATACATGCATACCCGTAGATTATTTAAAAAGTAAAATTACTTTAAATATACACACACTTAAATTATTGTAAGAAGCAAAATTATAGGTATACACACAAAATCAATAAACACATGTCAATTGTTTTGTAAAGCAGAATTACTCTGTTTATAAATACATTCACACACACAGTAAGAAAAAATAAAAAAATAAAAAAAAGGAAGTACATAATACGAAAAGACGGTTTAACATTTAGTCTGGGATAATTAAATATTGATTTTCAGAAATATTCGCACAGTTTTAAAAACCACAATTGACAACTGCGGAGAAATGACACTCCGTCTCATTGAGCCTAGTTGAAGGAAATTTCGACAAATTAAATTAAATTTACGATTCGCGGCGTAAAACAATATATTTTTCTACTGAATATGATATCAGTAGAAGTGAAAAATAATAGCTAAAGCTTAAATAACAACTTTATTACTTTCATAGAATTAAATATATATATATATATATATATATACAAACAAATTATTTTCAGGGATTGTTTTAACTAATTAAACGAAATTCTGATTTTGGCCGAAAAATGGATTTTTAAATTTTTTTTCTGCCTTTTAATGCATAATATGTTTAAATGTCCGTCCATAAATACCTTTGATATTTTTAAATAACTTTAAAATATGTTTTTTATACTTTAAAAAATATTTTATTTATTTATTTTACAAATGCCGGACATTGAAGACTAATCCATTAGTTCACGGGCTCTCCAGTCCTTTTTTACCACTTTTTAAAAATATAGCAACATTGTGTTGATAACAGAAATTTCACGTCACAAATATACGCATTCTGAGTATCCATTGGGGTTTCACCTTTCTTAATTGTTCATAATAAGGAACCTCTATGTAAAACACTTTCGAAAATTCGACTATCCAATCCGACTTATTTACAATGCAAAACTATTAAAAAATTTTTAAACACTCGAATAATGTGCTATTTACAGAAAATTCAAAACATTAAACGCAACAAGGGAACATCTACAAACGATTTAACCACAGAGGTTCTTGTGACATTCTTTACCTGCTAACCCTTTCCACTCGAACACCAAACTCTTCGTGTTGCTCATCAAATTCAAGTTGTTTTTTTAAAGATTACCCTCAATGATTAAATCGGGACCAGCGAGATAAGTCAAGTCTTCTATCGGGCAGCAAACATGTCATAAAAGTACCGTGTGACGTCACTCAACTCGACTAGAACTTGCTTGCTGCTTACTTTGTAGCGGTGTGTCTGTGTTAAACAACATGGTTTTAATGTAATTATTATAAAAAATTTGTGTTGTATACTTGTCTTTTGAACTTTTAATTGCTCAATAATGTTGTCTTAATATTATTTCAATTTTTAATTGTGTTGTAAAAAAATTTCTGAATCTAAAAGTTAAGCCTTGTGTATTGTTTACATCAGCAGTTTACTGAAGCGTGGTTCTTAATAGAGCAAGAAGAATCTGTTTTTATTTATAACATAAATCTTTATAATGGACAAGTATTTCATTTAAAATACGCATTTGACTGTGACTTCCGTGGCATAATAAAACAACATAAGATAATTTGGTGTAGGTAAGAACTGTTTTTTTATTGATGTTGTAATTTGGCCTTATCATATTCATCAAATAATTATCTAACCACTTTTAATTAAAAAAATATAATAATCATATATCATATTTAAATAAAAATATTGAATTGCTTAAAGAAATAATGTTTGTTTGAAAATCTTACTTGATGAAATATTCATTAATCCTAGTATTTCATATAAATCTGATCATACCATTAGTATGGCAGAAAATTCTATTTATGAAGCTACTACTTTTCAAGCTTTTATGATAGCATCAATGTTTTTTAAACATAAAGATATAATTGCCTTAATGCCAATGGAAATTCATACTGCTGATGTATGGTATTCAAATTTTCAAAGAGTTTTTAAAGGAATTCAATTACATTGTTTTGTGTTTAATATTAGATAACAATAGGATAAATAGAAATATATTTACTAAATAGTGACTTAAAATGCTACATTCAAAATCCAGTTCAGCCAGGGAAAAAAAAAATATTTTTGTTTGACACCACTTAATAAAATCTATTAGAAATAATTTGATGAAACAAAAAACCGAAGGCCAAATTCTTCATTTCTGCAATCTAATTGATTTTTCAGTAGTTTATTTGGCAAGTATTCAATCCTTGAAAAATATTTATGAATCTGAGAAAGTATGAGTTGTAAAAATTGCACCTAATTGAAAATAGTTGATATTAAACATCCTCAATAAATTTGAATGTCCAATAGAGAATATTATTGATAACAGTGTCTTTTAAATCAGATAAATTCTCTCAACAATCTAACATTCTATATTTTATAAGAAACATTTAATTCATGTGAATGTTGAAACAAATATAAGCAAAAAAGCAATTTTTATTTGCATAGGATGATTTGAACAAAGGCAAGATAATTTATAAGAAAATGACACACAAAAAAAAGGCATTTATAAGAAAATTAATAGCAAGTTATGTTGCAAGTTAGTAGTTTCAAAAAAAAATCTTGAATATGAAACAGATCATTGTGAAATTAAAGAATATTTAACTGTTATTGACAGAGGTATCTTAAAATTGCCTGCAAAATTCCTCATTGATATTGTTTAAACTTACATAACAGTTTAAAAAATTATTAGCCATAAATATTAAAGTATTTATTTGTATATAAATAAAAAATATTTATTAGAACAATTAGTTTTTGAAAAGTTAGATATATCTGTTATTCCAGAAACTCAATGTATTTGTACAACTAAAGCAGAAATTTTAACTAAATATCTTTTAACTGTTTTAGCTAATATTTTTATTAATAATTATGTGAATGTAAAATAATGATAAAAGTAAGATAACAAATACAAGAAAATTATCAACTTTAACTTTTGAATAATATAATGAAAAATATTTTTTAGTTAGTTTGAAAATGTGTTAATGTATTTACATGTGATATGTAATTTCATTATGTATATAATTACATATATTTTGATTGAGAATTAGTTTATTAGCTATTTTATATTTAGTGTTATAAGTTGTTTAGAGTAAATATTTAGTATTTATCTGAATACTGCATAAGATTAATATAAAGGGACCAGGGCCAGATGATTTAGCTTAGTGCTTGATTAGATATATTCTGGCTTTCATTAAGCTGTAATTTTTTGGATATCCCAAAATTCTTCACTAAACTTTTCATGCCATAAAATGTAAATATAAAAAGTATTTTTGTGTCATGAATGGCTTTCTTATTGTTTTGAAATGAATAATTTACTTAAATCAATTTCAATCCTAAAATTTTTTTTTATTTGAATGTTTCCTCCATTAAATTAATTTTTGTATAATTTCACTTGAAAAATTTACATCCACAAATAAAAATTTTGAAAATATTTTCTGTAATACATATATGCAAACTATAAGGGTTATTTGTTCATAATTTTTTGTAAATAAACTATTTAATTAAAAGAATTTCTGCCACTACAGAAAATTTTGGGGGAAATGTTTGTGAATGAAATAAGATATCCCCAATTTAAAATTTTTTTTCTCTATTTTAAAAAAAAACAACTTATATTTATGTAAATAAAACAATTCAAGGCAGGTTCATAATATGGTTCTATCGGTTAAAATAAATCTTTAACATTAAATGTTGTTTCTAAAATCATGATCGTT